>JANZXP010000004.1:1661881-1678245 GCA_027576715.1 Erythroxylum flavicans
CCCATGGCATCTCAACCATCCATTTTTGTGGGGCCCACATAAATGGATGGTTGAGATGCCATGTGACAGGGTAGGGACATGGTACATGGGACAGAGGATCTGAGGGGCATCCAACTCACCCAATTTTTCTCTCTCTCAGTTATTGAATGATTGGATACTCTGAGGAACAGGTGGGCAAAGAGTTAACCATACCGGTGATTTAAATCCAGATGCTGTCTCTAGCGCAAGGTCCTGATGCTGAAAGGAATAAATGGAGCGATTGAACCCAATACTTTCATGCTTATTTAATTTCAGACCAAATCAAGTCAACTGGTTAGCGATAGGTCGGACCTAGATGAGCCCACCCAGACCGGAGTTCGACCTTAAAACTTCTGTCAAAGATGATCCAATTATATATTTTTTAATTAAGAAAAAGGAAAGTAAGGTAGCTTTCTTGAAATTTAAGCTTTTAAATCAGGTTCGGACATTTTATGTTTTTAAATTAAGAAAAACAAAAATAATGTCATTTTTTCTAAACTTTTTTTTGATACATTAGAAAACCAAACAAAAGAAATCTAACTCCCTAGCTAATGCAGAGATCTGTAGTATTGAATTTTGTGCTTATCACAATTGAGGTGATCTATGACGACTGCGGGAGGCACCTGTAGAATATGAAGATTTGGGCTGGATATCGTTGCAAGCGATACTAGACTGTCTGCACACTGATTCTCTTCATGATACACGTGTTGGAGCTTTATCTCTCAATCTCAGCGTATTAGGCCATGGATACCTGTCACAAAAAAGTAATACTCAGCCGAAGGTATAACAAAAGATGAAAGAATATTGATAACCTCCAAATAATTCACTTCGACAATCACTCGTCGATATTCAAGCGTCCAGGCTAGGGTCAGTTTTGAATGGACTCTAGAGTTCGGCAGCTAAAGGCGAGTCTCGGCTAAAGGCTGCATTGTCACCCGTAATCAAGAGGCTAGGATGCTTCCTTGCACTCAAAATTGTGCAAGGCTAGGACGCTTCCTAATATCACGTGATGAAGTGTTTTGTGCCTTAAGATGGGTCGAGTTAGTAGAATGGGAGATATAAAGCTAAAAAGTCATGTGTTTAAATTTTTTTACTTACAATCTCTCGATCAAGTCTATCATACAGGGCTTACTTGATTGCCGTAATTTGCAGGTTATTGCGTCAATCCGAAGATTTACTTAGTGCACATCTAAAGAATAACAACAACAGATGCATCAGTTTCAGAAAAAAAGTATTTTGTAAGAGTTAGAGCACCTTATTTTTGTTAGGATGTTTTAATTCTGTATCACTTAATCTTGTTCATATATTTATGTAAATTTTATATAAATATATAGATGAAATTTAATAGAACAAATTAAAAATTAGGTAATGGAAACAAACGATTTGATCCATTTTGTAAGACTTTTCACCTTGTCTCTCATTTTTTGATAGTAATGTAACGATTTGCTTCGGACTAGAAGCTCACCTTCTTTACCTCATCTCTTTTTTACTGTTTTGGTTGGTGTGCTCTCACCCTGTTGTCTTCAGTTAAAAAAAAAATGTTGAACTCCAATATTAGGAGCCCCTACCTTCCGTGCCCTCAAGATTGGTGGAGGATGTAAATCGTGAGATGTGCCTCAACTGACCAGGGACTTGAGCTTACTCACTGATCTCATCATACAAGGGCCCCAAATTTTAAAAGTTATCTCAAAGATTCGAACCCCAACCCTACAAGTTGTCAGTATAGCAGGCACTACACCACCCAAGCTTTTGCCAATTGAGCTATGCCAGGGGGCATCTGTTGTCTTCAGTTTAGGCATTATCTGAAGTCGTCGCCTTTACTTACCAAAATTGTTTCTTCCACGTACTAAAACTATAGATACGTACACATATTTTTATAAAAGATTTCTTATTTTCAAAAACAATAAATATTATTTTCAATACGTATTAAATAAATAGGATACTAAATTTTAACAATATCTATTCTTTTTAATTATTTTAAAATTTTAAAAGCTTTTAATTTGATAATTATTCTTTTAAAATTTTTACAATTTAATTAAAAAATAATTTTTATTAATATAACATTCCAATAAATGTTATAGTCTACTATTTATTAATTACACAAGCAAAAGTATTATTTTAATTTTAGTTATAAAAGTTTTGAAAAGTTAATCATTCAATTAAAACATTTAAAAATTTAAAAATATATAATTTAAAAATAAATTATTTATTACAGCCTTACAGGTAATAATTTATAGATTACATAATTTAAATAGTTTATTAATAAATTAATTATTCAAAATAAGTGAGTTTACTTTAGTTGAGATTTACAAATATTATAAAATTATTTATTGTTTTTAAATTTGTATTAAGTAAAAAGCATCAATAGCAATTTCGCTGACACATAAAATTTAGAGAAGTCTAGTACTACGAAATCTAACCCTTAACTAGAGTTGTTTCTAAACCATTCACATTAAATTTATATTAAATAAAATTTCAATAATACATAATAATAATTTATTGATTATGAAAACTGTAATAATTTAAATGTTGAATAAATTGAGTAAGAAGTGAAAAAAAAAATCCGGCGTGTGATCTAAATTCAGAATTTCTGTTTTGAAAATTGACATTTTCTTATTTATATTAAAAAATAAAATATTCGAAAGATTCAACTTTCCAAGTTGAGGTAACGCGCAGCCGCTAGCTCACCACACGAGCATCCCGTCGGGCATCCCACTGTATTTCCAAAACTACCCCCAACTTTAAGACCAGATATTATTAGTGACCAAGCATCTTTAAGAAATTATTAAGCTGGAAAGTGAGTGAATAAGCAAATTTATGTATTTTAATATTTTTAAAATAACATTAGTAATAGTGTAAATTATAATAAAATTAAATTTATATTATTTTTTAGTAATTTGACCTTTAATTTATTTTGTATAGTATTATAACCGAATAATTTAAATTTATCATAAGCTTTCGTAATTTATAAAAATAATAATTGATATGACTAAACTTGATTTAATTTTTTTTACGGTTTAATGTTTAGTCAGCCTCAAGTCGAACAACATGAGTTTAACTTAATTTTTTATAGTTTAAATTCGATAAAATTTAGGTTAAATTATTTGAGTTTAATATGGGTTTAATTTAATTTCTTTAATTCAAAATTGATCAAATTTAGGTAAAATTATTCTAGTCTAGTTGAATTTAAATAATTTAAGATATTATCAAATTAAGGTTAAAATAATGTTATTTTATTCAAAATATATATAAGACATTTGAGTTGGGTCAGACTCTTTTGAGTTTAATTTAAAGAAAAGTTTATTGAACAACAACAACAACATTATTTAGTAAAAATCTCGCCGAGACGTGAAGTTTAAAAAGATATAGTAATACGCAATCTTATTTTTAATTAGTAGAGAATATGTTTTTAAATGAACTACATGAATAAATAAAAAAGTGCAAATTTTACATTAATTAAAAGTGTTGTTTACACTATTAATTAAAAGTGGTTGAATTGGTAGAGTGAGAGGCATGAAGTCAAAATATTATGAGTTCAAATCTTTTTACTTACACTCTCTCGATCGAGTCTGTTGTATAGGACTTACCTAATATAAATTACCTAATTGACGTAATTTGTAGGTTATTGTGTCAATCCGAAAATTTACTCGTTGTATATCCAAAAATTGCTATTGCGAGTTCCACAATTTTTTAAAAATTATTTTAATAATGTTAAGTACACAAAAATACTAAAAAATAAAAATATGCTTATTTCCTTTTAAATATTGATGTGCAAATTGGCCTATTATTAAATCATAACCGTCATTATTTCAGACCGTAGATCAACAAATTGAGGGGCATTTATGCCAACACAGTATTCATTTCAACGACGAAGAGCAAATCGCGATCTGAATCTCATCCCTTCTTCACACAATCGCAGAGCTGACTCTAAAGCTGAAGCTAACTCACTCGCTCTGTCTATCTCCTTCTTTGTTTCTGCTTCACTCTCTTTATTTAATGCGATCGAATCCAAACAAGCCCTAACATAAGAGCCGTAAATCTCCGATTTCAGATCTGAATCCAGCGGTTGAGTCACGAGCTCGTCCTAACTCGGGAATGGCTTCTTCGGAAGCCGATTCCCGTCTAAGCCTAGTTCTAGGACCAGCTCTAGAGAAGATCATCAAGAACGCTTCGTGGCGTAAACACTCTAAGCTCGGTCACGAATGCAAAGCCATTTTAGAGCGAATCACTTCTCCGCCGCAAGAGAAGGAGACACCGTCCTCACCGGCAGATTCCGACCCCGAAGCTTCGATCCCGGGACCACTCCACGACGGCGGCGCTATTGAGTACTCCCTTGCCGAATCGGAGTCCATTCTCAGCCCTTTGATCAATGCCTGTGCGACCGCCTTTGTCAAGATTGTTGATCCAGCCGTTGATTGCATCCAGAAACTCATAGCTCATGGTTACTTGCGCGGCGAGGCTGACCCCACTGGAGGCACAGAAGCGAAGCTCTTGGCGAAGTTAATCGAATCGGTTTGTAAGTGTCACGATGTTGGCGACGACGCAATGGAGCTTTCGGTTTTGAAAACGCTTTTATCGGCGGTTACCTCAATTTCACTGAGGATACACGGAGATTGTCTGCTGCAGATAGTGAGGACTTGTTATGATATTTACTTAGGAGGCAAAAATGTGGTCAATCAGACAACGGCAAAAGCGTCATTGATTCAAATGTTGGTGATTGTGTTTAGGAGAATGGAGGCGGACTCATCAACGGTTCCTATTCAACCGATTGTAGTAGCTGAGTTGATGGAGCCGGTTGAGAAATCGGATGCTGACGGGTCAATGACGGTGTTTGTGCAAGGGTTTATAACTAGAGTGATGCAAGATATTGACGGCGTTTTGAATTTGGGCTTGCCGAGTAAGGCTTCACTTGGAGCACATGATGGGGCTTTTGAAACTACGGCTGTTGAGACCACGAACCCAACTGATTTGTTGGATTCGACGGATAAGGATATGTTGGATGCGAAATATTGGGAGATTAGTATGTATAAGACGGCGTTGGAGGGGAGAAAAGGGGAGTTGGCTGATGGGGAAGTGGAGAGAGATGATGATTTGGAGGTTCAGATTGGGAATAAGTTGAGGAGGGATGCGTTTTTGGTGTTTAGAGCACTGTGCAAGTTGTCGATGAAAACACCTCCTAAGGAGGCGTCAGTTGATCCCCAATTGATGAAAGGGAAGATTGTGGCTTTGGAGTTGTTGAAGATTTTATTGGAGAATGCTGGAGCAGTGTTTAGAACTAGTGACAGGTAACCGTGCATGCACTTTTCTATTGATTTGATTTTTGGAAGTTCGTTGCTTAGTTAATGATTTTGTGCGAAGTAATAGATTTATTTGTAGATTCTTGCAAAATGATGATGTGGAGAAATACACAATTGTGAGATTTTGATAAGGATGGATAAGGAGGGAGGAGACTTGTCTGTAGGGAAAATTTTCTTAGCTTGAATTAAATACTAATAGCTTTTTGAATAGGAAATATCCTCGCATTGCAAGGTATTTGGAAAGTTTTTCCTGTGTGTGCATATGAATTGTGGTCTACTTGGGTTTCCTGGCAACTCATGGTAGTCCTTTTGATGGATTGAAGCAATGAAATCAAAGAGCTAAATATGTTTATCATGAATGCAGTGACCTCATTTCCTTAGTTTTTTGAATCAGGGCAAAGTCAACTATTTCCAATCAATTGGGTAATCTCTCCTCTCTTGGCCATGTAGCTACCATAACAAAATTGCGTCCATGTGAATGGTTTTAAAGTTTATGTTCTTTTTGCGTGTTGTTTGTCAGCCAGGATGATATTTGGTTTCTTGTATAGGTGAGCTGGGCCTGGTTTACATTTATGAATACTCTCTTTTGGGTGGTTTGAGAAGCTATACCGCTTTTCTTATGTCTTCTTCAAATCTTTCAAAACATAACAAGTAACAAATTCCTTGATATGCTGTTTATGCTCATTTTGGAACAGGTTTTTGGGTGCAATTAAGCAATACTTGTGTCTGTCTCTGTTGAAGAACAGCGCTTCAAATCTCATGATTGTTTTCCAGCTTTCTTGCTCCATTTTCATCAGTCTGGTTTCGAGGTTTAGAGCTGGATTGAAAGCAGAGATTGGAGTGTTTTTCCCTATGATTGTTCTCAGAGTTTTAGAAAATGTTTCTCAACCTAATTTTCAGCAGAAAATGATAGTTCTTCGGTTTCTGGACAAGCTCTGTGTTGATTCGCAGATCCTGGTAGATATCTTTATTAACTATGATTGTGATGTCAATTCATCAAATATATTTGAGAGGTATGTTCTTCGATTTCTTTTAGATATCTAGTTGAGACTACATGATTAAAATCCTAATACTTCTAATTTGTAATTTGGTTTGATTTTTCTTATTTTTCAGAATGGTCAACGGACTTCTCAAAACTGCCCAGGGTGTCCCCCCTGGTACGGTCACTACGCTGTTGCCACCTCAGGAGGTCAATATGAAACTTGAAGCTATGAAGTGCTTGGTGGCTATTTTGAAATCAATGGGAGACTGGATGAACAAACAGTTCCGTATTCCTGATCCTCATTCTAGAAAATTTGATGCGGTTGAAAACAGTCCTGATTCTAGCAATGTTACCATTGTAAATGGGAGTGGGGACGAGCCTGTTGAAGGATCTGATTCTCATTCAGAAGCCTCTGCTGATGCTTCTGATGTTTCCACTATTGAACAGCGCCGTGCGTATAAGTTGGAACTTCAGGTATGTATGATTGAATGTTTGGATGCTTGCAAATAAGTTGTCTTTCTGTTTATGTTCTGGGGTCTTCCCTGGGAATCTAATGGAGAAGTTGTGGCAGGAAGGTATTTCTCTTTTTAATCGGAAACCCAAGAAAGGAATTGAATTTCTGATCAATGCAAATAAAGTGGGCAACTCACCAGAGGAGATAGCAACTTTTCTTAAAAATGCTTCTGGTTTGAATAAGACGCTGATTGGTGATTATCTAGGAGAAAGGGAAGAGTTACCGCTTAAAGTAATGCATGCCTATGTGGATTCTTTTGAGTTTCAAGGCATGGAGTTTGATGAGGCTATCAGGGTCTTTCTCCAGGGCTTTCGGTTGCCTGGGGAGGCACAGAAAATTGACCGTATAATGGAAAAGTTTGCTGAGCGATACTGCAAATGTAACCCAAAAGTTTTTACTAGTGCTGATACAGCTTATGTCCTTGCCTACTCTGTGATAATGCTTAACACTGATGCCCATAATCCCATGGTGAAGAACAAGGTCTGATATAGATATTTTGCTTTTATGCAGTTGTATTTGTTTGACAGAGTGGTTTATAATTTTCTGTAATCTTGAACTGTCTCTGTGTATAAATGCAGATGTCAGCTGATGATTTCATCAGAAACAATCGTGGCATTGATGATGGAAAAGATTTACCTGAGGAGTTCATGAGATCATTGTTTGAACGGATTACACGAAATGAGATTAAAATGAAAGAAGATGATTGGGCACTCCAACAACGGCAGTCTACGAACTCCAACAAAATTTTAGGGTTGGATGGCATATTGAATATTGTTATCCGCAAGCGGGGTGAAGATATGCATATGGAGACAAGTGATGATCTTATTAGGCGCATGCAGGAACAATTCAAAGAAAAAGCTCGCAAATCTGAGTAGGAATTACTGGTTTTCCTGTGATGCAAAAATTTACTACTCTTCCATAGGTCCCCTTGTGCACTGATGAGCATATTGTTTCTACTTCTGTATTGTCTTGTATTTGCCCATAGAATATGACCATTTCATAAAGGTTCTGATGCCAAATGCATTTACTTAGCATTTAGCTGCTAGAGTTGCATGGTTGAAGTTTACGAGAGCTCAGACAGACATTGTTTCTTATTGATTATTTCAGCACTTGAAAATATACTCTTATTTTGAATTTCCAATTTGTTGAATTTGTGTAATCTTTATGTGGTTCTCATTGATCTGCAATGGTCTTGTTATTTGTAGGTCAGTCTATTATGCAGCAACAGATGTTGTGATCCTTAGATTCATGATTGAGGTATGCTGGGCGCCCATGCTGGCTGCCTTCAGTGTTCCTCTTGATCAAAGTGATGATGAAGTGATTATAGCACTGTGTCTTGAAGGTTTCCGTTGTGCTATTCATGTTACATCGGTGATGTCCATGAAGACTCATAGAGATGCGTTTGTGACTTCCTTAGCAAAGTTTACTTCCTTACATTCTCCTGCTGACATAAAGCAGAAAAATATAGATGCTATCAAGGTTGGTACTTGACATTTCTGAATTTCTTATAAATGCCAGGAAAGATGGGTTGAATCTGTGCTCCAAATTGTTTGAGTTTATGTGTCTTGAAATTCTGTTAAAGTAGAGTGCCTGTTGGGTTGTGCTTGATGACAAGTTATCTATGTTAATCAATACCTTAGCATGTTTCTTTGGGTACATGCTATTATGAGAATAAGTACTTTTGATGGCAGCTCTGCTTTGAGATGTTCTGTCATCTTGATATGAAAGATTATGTAACACACACACATATTTATATATATGACTTGTTTATTCAGCTGGAGCCAAATAAAGTTTCCACATGCTTATCATATTCTCCTCACCAATAAATTACCTCAATATCTGAATCCTTTTTATTGTGCCTAGGAGATTTTCGGTGGGAAAATATTCTGTGTGTTTAAACATATGAGGGCTTCTTTAGCTTTGGCAAGGTAGTGATCATTTAGCTGAGCACATGATATTGTGAGGATTATATTAGTTTCTTGTCCATGGATAGACAGAAAATGCTGGAACTTCCCTATCTGAAGTTCCCCTTCTGGGACTGCAACTCTAAAAGGTAGTGACATAGCAAATAGATTATAATTGAATGTTATTTGATTTTCTGAGAAAAATTTGGTCTCAATGGAGGTAAAAGTTCAAATGACAATTACAAGGAGCTAGTAAAATGTCTTGATATTGATAACTTTATGCAGCTTATGAACTCCTAACTTGGAAACTATACTACACGGGTCATAACCTACTGAACTTTGTACCATTAGGCATTTGCTTCATGTATCTAACATTGCATTTATGGTATTGTCAGGCGATAGTTACCATTGCAGATGAGGATGGTAACTATTTGCAGGAAGCTTGGGAGCATATATTGACATGCGTGTCACGCTTTGAACATCTGCATCTCTTAGGAGAGGGTGCTCCCCCAGATGCTACCTTTTTTTCCTTTCCCCAGAATGAGTCTGAAAAATCAAAGCAAGCTAAGTCAACTGTCCTACCTGTTTTGAAAAAGAAGGGACCTGGGAGGATGCAGTACGCAGCTACCGCTGTGATGAGGGGTTCATATGATAGTGCTGGCATTGGTGGTAATGCTTCTGGAGCAGTCACTTCTGAACAGATGAATAATTTAGTATCCAATTTAAACATGTTAGAACAAGTTGGAAGCTCTGAAATGAATCGCATATTTACACGGAGTCAGAAATTGAACAGTGAGGCAATAATTGACTTTGTTAAAGCTCTTTGTAAGGTGTCTATGGAGGAACTTCGATCTGCATCTGATCCGCGGGTATTCAGCCTCACAAAAATGGTTGAGATTGCGTATGTATCACCTTGCTTCTTGGTTTTTTTCATCATTTTTTAAATCTCTCCAGTGATTCATCGATTGATTTCACTTTTTGCTTTAATCATTTGACTTGATATATTATTTCAGGCATTATAACATGAATCGCATCAGGCTTGTATGGTCAAGCATCTGGCACGTGCTTTCTGATTTCTTTGTAAACATTGGCTGTTCTGAAAATCTTTCAATTGCAATATTTGCCATGGATTCACTGCGACAGTTATCAATGAAATTCTTAGAGAGAGAGGAGTTGGCAAACTACAATTTCCAGAATGAATTTATGAAGCCTTTTGTCATTGTCATGCGTAAAAGTAGTGCTGTTGAAATCAGAGAACTGATCATCAGATGTGTTTCTCAAATGGTTTTATCTCGTGTCAACAATGTCAAATCTGGATGGAAAAGCATGTTTATGGTATTGGCATCCTTCCCCTGAAACTCCCATCTTCTTATTATGTTGGCTTGGTTATGATATTTTTTTTTTTTTACTACATGGCTTGTTTTGTCTGTTTATGTCGTAAAGAACTTACACTTGATTCTTCAGGTTTTCACAACTGCAGCATATGATGATCACAAGAACATTGTACTCTTGGCCTTTGAAATAATGGAGAAGATTATTCGAGACTACTTTCCCTACATTACTGAGACTGAAACAACCACTTTCACAGATTGTGTTAATTGTTTAATTGCATTCACCAATAGTAGATTCAACAAAGATATCAGCCTGAATGCAATTGCTTTTCTTCGATTCTGTGCCACAAAACTTGCAGAAGGAGATCTTGGATCTTCATCGAGGAACAAGGAAAAGGACTCCTTTGCAAAAGTTTCTCCATCTTCCCTTGAAGCGGGAAAAGATGGAAAACAAGATAGTGGAGAGAGCACAGATAAGGAAGATCATCTTTATTTCTGGTTCCCTTTACTGGCAGGTGTGGTTCAGCATGAGTTGTATAAATCATATTATCGAACAATTTGTTCCTCAAGCTGTAGAGCTTTGCTCTTTGTTGTTCTCCTTGCAAATTTTCTCTTAATGTAAAATAACATATTTCTATAATATTGAAATGATTGTTGTTTTTTTTGCAGGTTTATCAGAACTTAGCTTTGATACTAGGCCTGAAATTAGGAAGAGTGCCTTACAAGTGTTGTTTGAAACTTTACGGAATCATGGTCATCATTTTTCTCTACCTTTATGGGAGCGAGTTTTTGAGTCGGTACTTTTCCCAATATTTGACTATGTGCGGCATGCTATTGATCCTACTGGGGGTGAGTTTCCTGGACAGGGCATTGATAGTGATTCCGGTGAGCTTGATCAGGATGCATGGCTATATGAGACATGCACGTTGGCCCTCCAACTGGTTGTTGATCTTTTTGTGAAGTTCTATAATACCGTGAATCCTCTTTTAAGGAAGGTGTTGATACTTCTGGTTAGCTTCATTCAACGTCCTCATCAAAGCCTTGCTGGAATTGGTATAGCTGCCTTTGTTCGATTGATGAGTAATGCTGGGGAACTATTTTCAGAAGAAAAGTGGCAAGAAGTGGTTTTGTCATTAAAAGAGGCAGCCAATGCAACCCTTCCTGATTTCTCCTATATTGCTGGAGATTCTATGCGAGCAAGCCATGGACGTTATGCGCAAGTTAATGGAGAGTCTGGTGAAACTGGTACGGCTGATGTTGATCCAGAGAGACTGATGACACGTCGTCTTTATGCTTCTATATCTGATGCAAAATGTCGAGCAGCTGTTCAACTTCTATTGATTCAGGTAATATTTGGTTTGATGTTGGGACATTGTTATACACTTTGCTATTTATATTACATGTGGGTTAGTTGTTGCCGACCTGTTGTCATTCTCTTCACTGTAGTCAAATTCCCTTCCTCTGTAAGTGTTTAAGCATATACCTGTTCTGTATGGCAGGCAATAATGGAGATTTACAGTATGTATCGACCTCATCTTTCTGCAAAAAATGTCTTGGTCCTCTTTGATTCATTGCATGATGTGGCATCCCATGCTCACAAGATCAATACAAATTCCATGTTACGATCAAAGCTACAAGAGTTTGGCTCAATGACTCAAATGCAAGACCCTCCACTACTGCGCCTAGAAAATGAGTCTTTCCAGATTTGCCTCACATTTTTACAAAATCTAATACTTGATATACCTCCAAGTTATGATGAGGCTGAAGTTGAATCTTGTCTTGTCAGCCTCTGCCGGGAGGTTTTGCAATTTTACATTGAAACTTCCTGTTCTGGACAGGCTTCTGAATCTCCATCCAATGGGCAACATCATTGGCTGATACCCTTGGGCTCTGGAAAACGTAGGGAATTAGCTGCACGGGCACCTCTTATTGTTGGAACTCTCCAGGCAATATGTAGTTTGGGAGATAATGCGTTTGAAAAGAACTTGGCTCGTTTCTTCCCTCTTCTATCTAGCTTGATAAGTTGTGAGCATGGTTCAAATGAAGTCCAGGTGGCTCTCAGTGATATGCTTAGCTCATCTGTTGGCCCTATTTTGCTCAGATCATGTTGATTTTGGTAAGATTGTACTGAATTTTTGGTTGTCTCATACCTTATCACTGCTTCTAGCTTCTGATTTATATGTTTTTGATTTATTGTAATTGTTACTGAAAAGTAGATCTGCAGTAATGAAGAGTTAGCAATGATTTTGGATTAGCCAATTCTTCGGAGTCTTTCATGTTACTCATTCAGCAGCATTGCACCTCTTTGTTAAAAAGAATTCGTTCACTTCTCCGAAGTTTTCATGTTGTATGCTAGTTCATTTTCTCCCTTTATCTCTTTCAACGGTCTGATTATCAGAACAATAATTCCTCGTTAAAAAGTCTCTTCAATTATATCTGATGGTTTCTGTTGTCGACCATTACCTTGTGCCTGTATATTCCTTTTTTCGCCGCAAGTTGTTAATGGTGTGAACAGTGGTTTGAAGATTGATTTAAAGATCATCTTTGGATGGATTTTCTTCTTGTGGATTAAGCCTTGGACTTGTAATTTATTTGTTGGTTCCTAACCTGATTATGACTCCTTGAGCAAGATGACTGTAATCATAGTTATCTGGAAATCAGCCGCACGCAACACAAGTGTCGCTGACATGTAGAACGTCCAGATATGGAAGGACTAAACAGTGGGCCGTCCCAAGTTTTGACTGTTGGAATTAGTTTCAATTAATAATGTATTTGATGTGTATAGCTTATACTAACATAAAAGAAATCTGCCGCAAGATTGACTTGGTCCTTAGGCAGCCAAGTGGAATATCAGTACTTGATTACTAGAATGGAAGTAAAGACGCAAAATAATTGGAGAGCTCCTGTAGTTGCGGAGACTGCAATATTTTTGAGTTGAAGTGAAATATGCGGCGTTGGCATTGCCGGCACTCTTCACCACCACACGAGGACTTCCTGACCTAATCGACGAAATCGCCTGACCACGCCGCTCTCATTCATTGTCTGTTTATCCTCGTCCAAGTTGTGAGTGAGTCATCTTACGCGTCCTATGACCTTTAGCTAGATTTTAGTGACAATATATGATGTGAATCCCGAGGTCCAAAACAGAAGGATTGTCCGGTCTTTTGCGCTGTGTCTTGTCCCTTAACTCTGTGTGTGCCCACAGGAATTATTCATGTTCACCTATATATACAAATAATCACTTCACTCCATGTTCTATTACTATCTGATCCCTTCCAATATTATTAACCAAAAAGACATGCTGAGCCATCTCAGGACTTGCTTGGCCAATTTGTGTGAGAGGGTCCAAGTGAAATGCAAGAGGAGAGAAGGCAAGAAGCTGTGTTTTAGCTTTGATTCCTTAACATCGTCTTTTTCAGCTATGGAAGTCCCCAATCAACTCAGCCAAGTGTTCAAAGTCATCGACGCAAATGGGGATGGTAAGATATCGTCTCATGAGCTGAGCCAACTGCTTTCTGTGTTCGGGTACAACAAATCAGAAGCTACGAAGGTAGCTGAAGGTATGCTGAGAGAAATGGACCGCGACGGTGATGGGTTCGTAGACTTGAACGAGTTCATCGACACCGTCAACGGCGGTGAAGAAGAGTATCTTATGGACGCTTTTCTAACATTTGATCTTGACAAGAATGGTCTCATCTCTGCTAGGGAATTGCAGAAGGTTCTCAGTAGCCTAGGATCAGACTACTATAGCCTACGAGATTGCAGACTTATGATTAAAGGAGTTGATAAAGATGGTGATGGGTTCGTTGATTTTAAAGAATTCCGATCGATGATGAATTCGTCAAGAGCAATCTAGAAGATGAACCTTTCAAACTACGGTGTGATACAGAATAATTGGGTAACGTAAAGTCTTATCCACCCTCTTGTTTCTTCTGTTCTAGCAGGCACTTTAGCTTCTGGGGGAGTTTTTGTACATAAGTTCTTACAAGGCAAGGTTTATCTTATTCTTAGCCCAGTTACAAGGAAATATCACTTTAAAAAACCCATTTCATGCAAACACTCTCTTCTCTTGTGCTGATAAAAGGACTTTTCCAGACTGGAAAAAGCTCTACTTACCATTTATTTGTACTGAACATCTTCGACTCTGGCATCCATCTCTCTCTCTTTTTCTCCTCCTCCATGATAGGAAATGGGCAAATGGGGTCTAGACTCTTGTCACATTATGCTTGTCAATTTCAGGGTCTTAGTTCATGCCAACCCAAAGTGTATAAGCCTTCCTGATTGCTCAGACACGCGTACTGAAAAGTCCACCGAGACTTCTAGGCCACAGGACCACTCTTCAGATACAAACAAGCACGAGTTCATCATTATCCTCACGCTTCCCATCTCCTAGTTTTTGTTGTTTCTTTTGGAGTTGTTGGTGACTGACGAATCAATTATTGCGTGCACTAAGTTGAATTTTCTTGCAACTCTCTATCCATCCAAGATATTTTCTTACCCACGCGCTCTCTAATCATATATTTTCTTTTACCTCTTTCAGTCTCCTTGTGTTTTACCTTTTGTTCTCCTCATTCCAAATTGTGAGTACATGAGCTGAAGTCTAACGTGATTTTCAAGAGGATTAACAAAGTAAAGTAAATTTTAGGGTTTTAAATTGGTGGTCCCAATTATAAATGTAATTATAAGCAACAATTTGCTATAGTTGCTCTTTTATAACTTGTAATTGTGACTTAATAATTGCAATAATTCATAATTCACAACTACTAAATTGAGGTTATTATTCTCACAAAAACAATCTCTTTATAAAAATAATGATGCATATATTATCACCCTGTTCAGATTCTCGTAGAATAAAGAGCTTTGTTGTGTATCGAGTATTTATCATTTAATTTTAAGTTATTAACTATTTAAAACATGTGATTTATAAAATATGATATATATTTTACCATTTATTTAATATACACCCAAGAAAGGTAACAAAAAATTTTAAAAATGAAAAGCTATTGATATGTCCCTTCAAATCAAAGCCAAAATATTTAGGATTTAATATTACAACCTTTCACAAGACTTTTTAGAAGCTTAGTGGTATCAGAGTCACTAAGTGATGTATGAGTTTGCCCAACATCATAAGTTCGAATCTAAAAAATAATGTAAAAATAGAGTTACTAAGTGATGTATGAGTTTGCCCAACATCATAAGTTCGAATTTAAAAAAATAATGTGAAAATGGAGCCACAGTGCCCAGTCGACCCCATTTGTTGACACAAGTTAGAGGGGGTATATTTAAGATTTGATATTACAAACCTTTACAAGATCTTTTAGAGAGCTCAGCTGCTAATACCTAAAGGTTTGAACTAATTTCTATGGAAAGAATTCATGATTTCCTTATAACTCAACGTCGAAGTTTAGACCATAATTAAACGGTCAATTTTGTGAGCCCAAATCCGTGAATTTCGTTCGACTTGGATTGGTCTCTGAACCGGTTACTATCATAAAAGGATGAGCGGTTATGTTATTGCCAACTCTTTTCAAGGACCCGACCAAAGGAAGCCAATCCAATATGAAGACCACCTACGTCGATCTCCACGGCCCTTTTTCTGCTTTCTGTTTTATTTTTAATTTTTTATACCAAATTTATTATCTTTCTCTGGTTTCAAAATTAATGGTTAAGCTTGATTTCACTCAATTTGAGTTTATACATTTACGTTTGAAGATTTTTCAATAAACTAATTAAATTTAAACTTAATAGATTAAAATTAACATATTAAATTAAATTTAATCAATTTTAAACTTAATTTCAAATTTTTATATATAATAGAACTCATACTTGAACAAGATTAGGAGTAAAGTAGTAATACAAGACTTAGGTGATTTGAACATATTAAGAGAAAATATCGTGACATTCTAATGAAAAAATGTACGAAGATTGTTTTAAAAATTTTAAGAGAAGAAGAGGAAGAACCGAAAACTTAGTCGTTAATAGGAAATTTTAACGAACTAGAATATTAGTAAAAGACCTTACATGGAATATTGGTTCAACTAATTTCAGTGTAAAAATTTTGAATCGGTTAATTTTTTATTCAACTTACAATAATTAATCTTATTATTAAAAATCAATCATTTAATTTTAATAAATGAATTGACTTTTATAAACCAATTAATTTTTATTTAACAAAATTTTAATTAAAATGTAACTTTTTCAGTAATTCTTTAATCGTATTTCACTATAAGAAAAATGTCATTTTGTAATGGAAATTACCGACAGAAAACATAATCATTCCGTCGGTAAGTAAACTTAGCGACGAACTTTACCGACGGA
>JANZXP010000004.1:1678345-1695392 GCA_027576715.1 Erythroxylum flavicans
AGGAAGCCAATCCAATATGAAGACCACCTACGTTGACCTCCACGGCCCTTTTTCTGCTTTCTGTTTTTATTTTAATTTTTTATACCAGATTTATTATCTTTCTCTGATTTCAAAATTAATGGTTAAGCTTGATTTCACTCAATTTGAGTTTATACTTTTAAGTTTGAACATTTTTTAATAAACTAATTAAATTTAAACCTAATAGATTAAAATTAACATATTAAATTAAATTAAATCAATTTTAAACTTAATTTCAAATATTTTTATATAATAGAACTCATACTTGATCAAGATTAGGAGTAAAGTAGTAATACAAGACTTAGGTGATTTGAACGTATTAAGAGAATATCGTGACGTTCTAGTGAAAAAATGTAAGAAGATTGTCTTTAAAAATTTTAAGAGAAAGAAGAGGAAGAACTGAGAACTTAACCGTTTATAGGAAACTTTAACGAACTAGAATATTAGTAAAAGACACCTTACATAGAATATTGGTTCGACTAATTCAAGTGTAAAAATTTTGAATCGGTTAATTTTTTATTCAACTTGCAATAATTAATCTTATTATTTAAAATCAACCATTTAATTTTAATAAATGAATTGACTTTTATAAACCAATTAATTTTTATTTAACAAATTTTTAATTAAAATGTAACTTTTTCAGTAATTCTTTAATCAAATTCAATTGAAATACAGCAAAGTAAAGAAATCATAATATAAATATAAAGTGTAGATATTTATAAGTCTCTCAGCATGTTCGTAGTGGGTAATAGATCCGCCCGTATGTACGAGAAGCCTTTCTCCCCTCGATCCTCTACGTCTGTTAGTAGAATTACGCTCTGAAACTATCATTACCTCAGGTGATGTCTAATCCTGCTGCCAACGACTTCATATTTGTTCAGAAATATAAGGCAGTCATACACCAGCCCTGTGTATCACAGCAACAAAGTCCCGATAATGTGCTTATATCTCCCATACATTATAAATGATCACGTCAAATTCAGAATTCAAAAAAAAATCTTTTTGAAACAAAAGGAAAAACATTTGACAAATACTTATAATGTAATAATATTTATCTAATTAATGTATAAAAATTAATTAAATAATAATAATAATTTTTGTTGTACCTCAAACTTGTAATAGTAAAATTCCTTTGTAGCTTAAGAGATATTCTTTCGTACATATCCCTCAAGATCAATCTTCTTCTTAAATTTGGATGTCATGTTTCTTGAGCACGATCCAGATGGAATCAACCTAATATAAAAACAAATAATTTTATACCATTTTTAAAATTGAAACCTATAACTTAATTATAAACATATAGTGTTTCATGTATTTTCACTTACATATTATTGACAATTGTAATGTAAGTTCTCCCATCAGGTCCCTCAGCTCTAGGCTGGTGGCCACCTCCTTCATCATCATTGTTTACCGCTGATATCTTTGTCGGTAGTGAATGGTGTAAGGGTGGTGGATGGTGTAACAGCAGGCATGGAAGGTGATGCCTCATCTACAAGTGTAGTAGCTGGAGAGGGAGGAGGTGATTCAGTTCCAACTGCTACACCATGAGATGCTTCACCTGTACAGTAAGTACCTCTGAATCGTGGTCTGAATCTTGGTCATATCATATCTTGTCTTCTCTTTGATGGCATATTTCAACCTGAAATTAATATTTGATTAAATTTTCTAGAAATATTACAATTTGAATTCAATATTTTATACAACATACTGAAAAGGAAATAATTGATTTTTTGAATATAATATTCAATTACGAACATAAATTAATCGTTATCATCACTTAATTGCAAACCAAAATCTTTTTCTGAAGAATTTGAATCAAACTCAGGCTCTTCTTCAGATCTCTGGCCCTCTTCATCCTCTCCAGATAAAATTTCAACATATGCATTACATGGATCGTTCAAATGTTCATTTTCCTCATATACGACAGATGCATTTATTTCATAAGCATCTTCCTGAAATGCTTCACTTTCAATTCTTTGTTCTCCTTTTTCATGTGATTCAAAAACACCCCTAGATTTAACTTTGCAAATGACTAACCAATCTTACTTATTTTGTTGTAAGCTAGGAAAAGGGACATAATACACCTAAATCGCTTGCATTGCTAACATGAAAGGTTCAAATTGTTGAAATCTTATTCGCTTGTTGATTTCAACTAAATAGTATCAGCTATGCACTTTTGTACCAACATTTGGAGTTGGATCAAACCAGTCACACTTAAACATCACACTTCGCTTTATTGGCAATGCAAGGTACTTAATTCCAAGTATCTCAATAATTTTACCATAGTAATCCATCAATTCTCCCTGTATGCAAACTCCACTATTTATTGTTGCCATACTATGACTATGATATTTTGTATGATATTTATATCCATTAACGAAATACACCGAATACGATTTAACAGTTTGCAAAGATCCCTTAGCAAGATCACATATAAAATTGCTCTCTATTGGATTTTCTAAGATCTACATAAAAGAAAATATCATATTAAACAGTTTAATGTCATTTGAACACCTAAATCTTATAATTCAATCATTTCAATATTTGTAAGTGAAAACTTACATATTTATCGAACCATCGAGGAAAGTGTCTTCTAACTTCTTTATTAATATCATCCTGAGTTTTGTCGGGCATAAGCTCACGTAAGAATTCCTTGTATAATCTAAAATTATTATTATGTATTTCAGTTATGAATAACACTAAATTTTAAAACCCAAATAATCAATTTCTACTTACTACAAGAAAGGTTGAACCTCTTGACAATTCAATAAAATGTAACCATGGGCAACCTCAATATCTTCTTCTATTAACATTTTTCTTATTGAGCGTCCATATGTTCGTCTAGGATATGTGAAAATGGATAAGTTACCATCATCATCACTAGTTCCTCCCCCATTGTCATTATGAGGAACTTTTATTTCTCTTGTGTAAACATGTGGCTTAAAATAATTTGAACAAAATGTACTAGCTTCCTCCACTAAATAAGCATTACATATCGAACTTCAACTCTAGCCTTGTTTTTGATATTTTTCTTCAAGTGATGCAAATACCTACATTAGCAAATAGGGTTATTATAATTTTCTTATTAAACATGATTTTCAATTACAATCATTTTTGTTGAATTACCTCTCAAATGGGATACATCCAACAATATTGAGTTGGACTAGCTAGTTGAGCCTCGTGTACTAAATGGACAGGTAGATAATCTATACAGTCAAAGAAGCTTGGAGAAAATATCTCTTCTAACTTGCACAAAATTATTGGAATTTCCCTTTTTAGTTTTTCCATTTCAGCCAACTTGATTTTAGATGATGTTAAGCTTTTGAAAAATAAACTTAATTTAGTTATTATTTCTCAAACCTTATTTGGTAGCAACTCCCGAAATGTAATTACAATTAGCCTTTGTATAAACACATGACAATCATGACTTTTCATCCCAAATAATTCGTACTTTCTCATATCCACACACCTTGCCAAGTTTGAAACATAACCATCGGGAAAATTTATACTTTTCAACCATTCATACAATATTTTCTTTTGTTTTTTGTCTAAAGTGTAACATGCTTCTGGATATTTATCGGTGAAAAGATCTTTATGTATCTCATTCCTTCTACATAAAAGTTTCAAATCAGCTCATGATTTTGTATTGTCTTTTTTCCTCCCTTCAATATTCATTATGGTATTGAACAAATTGTCAAAAATATTTTTTTAATATACAACACATCTAGATTATGACATATCAAATTAGTTTTTCAATATGGCAAATCCCAAAAGATGCTCCATTTTCCCCAACCAAAGTTTTTACTAACGCTTGTATAAATTTTATCAGCTTTAAATTCTGTAACTTTTAGCAAGCCTAATTCCTCAATCTCCTGCAATATCTCTTCACCAGCTTTGTGAGGGGGAGGAGGTGTTTTTAGCATCCTATTCTTAAGGAACTTTTGTTTATTGTGTCTAAATGGATGACCTGGAGGAAGAAATTTTCTGTGGTTATCAAACCAATATGTTTTGGCCCCATTTGGAAGATAAAATGCATCAGAATCATTGCCACAAGAAGGACAAGCTAATTTCCCTGCTGTGCTCCATCCAAACAACATGGCATATGCTAGAAAATCACTAATGGTCCACATCAATGCAGCTCTTAACATAAAATTTTGTTTCGGAGACACATCATATGTCTCAACACCATATTCCCAAAGATGCTACAATTCAGATATCAATGGTTGTAAGAATACATCAATTTCATGCTTTGGATTTATAGGCCCTGACACAATCACTATCAAGAACATATATGCCTCTTTCATATACATCCATGGAGGCAAATTATAAGGAATAATTATGATTGGCCATGATGAATATTGCTGGCCGGATTGACCAAAAGTTGGAATCCATCCGTTGACAATCCCAATGTAACATTTTGACTTTCAGCTGCAAACTCATAATAGGTGTCATTGAAATGTTTCCATACTAGTGCATTTGATGGATGACTCATTATTCCATCTTCTTATTGGTGTTCATTATGCCATCTCATGTGAGGTGCAGTAACATCAGAAGCATATAGTCTTTAAAGTCGCAGAGTTAGCGGGAAATAATACATCCGCTTCCAAGGTACTAATTTATGTTTCATAGAACATTTTCTATGCTTGAACTTAGACTGACCACAAAATTTTCCCTATTGTAATTCCAAATCATCTCCCTAATACAATATACATCGCAATTTGCAATAATCAAACTTTTTAACAGGCGAACTAAGACCCTTAATAATTTTCTTCATTGTAAAAACTATCGACCATTGTATGATCAGGAGGCAGTGATTCATTATACCATCCAAGAATTTTATCAAAACTACGATAAAAATATGCCCTTCAGAGTTTATGTTTAATATTCAAGCATTTGAAGACAACTGAGTTATTGCCTCACAATTTGGCCATAGTTCTTAGTCGGCTGAGTATAGTAAGTCAAACTATTTTGACTTTGGGTTTTGTTCTTCTTTAGGATTTTCTATATTTTCCTGAAAGGTATAACCGGCTGCATTATAAACTATTTGCATCCACATTATTTGTTCTAAATCTAATCGCCCCTTCAAACTCATTTAAGTTCATTGATGATTGTGCTTCATTACCCCTTGAAGTGCTACAAATCAATGGTTCCCTATGTCGTGTCCACCCAAAATAATTTGGGATAAACCCTTTCCTCAACAAATGCCCATTAACTTCATCAATAGGAAGGAAACGAATGTGTTTTCACTTTTTACATGGACATCTGATCTTTGGGACATCTATATATGCAGGTTGAGAACATGCATAATGAATAAAAGCTTCAACTCCCTCAAAAAACTTAGGATTAATGAAACCATCAGGTGTTAATCATCTACACATCCAAGATCTATCAACATTATTCATTTCTGCAAAACTGTTTATTTCAAGCAGTGATTCCATAGTTAGTATCATTCATGTTCCCCTAAGTTTACAGAACATCTAAACTTTACACAACATCCCCTAAGTATTAATCGATTAAATTAATGAACTACAATTGATTTCAAAACTATGATACGTGGCATTGTTTATACCTGTGGATTAAGAAAACAAGTTCTCACTGTGACTCCTAAGCTCATGGAATTTTTCACCGATAAGTCTCACGAGAGCTACATCAAAGATTTCTAGCCTATATACCGTCCTAGGGTTTATTATGTAAAGAATTTGTCTTGTCTATAAAATGTATTAATTCATTGTGTTAATACTAAGTTTGCATTAATCACATCGAAGTCGAAGTTTTAATCGATCAAATTAATGACCTATGGTACGTGGCATTGTTTACACCTGTGAATCAAGAAAACAAGTTCTCGCTGTGACTCTAAAGCTTATGAAAATTTTCACCGATAAGCTCCATGGGAGCTGCATCACGGGTTTCCAGCCTATATACCATCCTAGGGTTTCATTATGGCTCAAATCATCCATAACATCTCAAACTCATTCCACATATAATAAATGCTTATGTAATCATACATTTACTCATCAATGATTCAAACATAACTCAAATATAAATAGTTAGACTATTACAGAAGTTATACTATTAAAGAAGAACATAAAAACTCATCAATGACTATGCCATTAGACCTAGTACACATATAGACATATTAGATTAAAATAATACAAAATTGATGAAACAATACTAGGCAATTTCCTTGATTTTCTTAATAGAACAAGCTTTGCTCCAATTGCCAATACGATGGGAGGCCCAAATATAAATCTCCGAGCTTCTATTCCTGAAAAAGGAATTTAAATCATATAATATAAAATCTAGTAATAATAAAATTTTCAATATTACAATAAGGAAAACATTGCTTTCAAAAACAACATATTTGAATATTTCCCAGATTTAATCAAAGTAGGAGTTAATATTGTTTGATGTCAATTTTTGGCAAGTTTGTTATCTAAGTTAATTTTAAAAGACATGATGATCATATACCAACTTCTATTGTTTGTTTTGTGTATCTTTAAGAAAGCTTTATTTATAGATTTCAAATACCATACCTTAATATATATGATACCAAAACTCCAAACATTCAACACAACTCCTATGAATAAAAATAACATCACTCATAATCTAAGATATGCTTATTTTGAAGGCATGTCTCACCAACTTGTCCGATAAGTTATATGAGCTAATACATAATTATGTTGGAGGTTATATTCACATCTAGGTCTTTTCCAACGTTAACTCAAACCAAACTAACCAATACTTGTCCTTTAATTTGGTTTAACTCTATTTGCATAAATAAAGAGTAATAAGTAAACCTTTAAAATATTGGTTAAGAAAAAGGAAGAGACATTTCATCAAACACATTACATGCGTCACAAATTCATCCCAACATCACAACCAAAATCACGTCTTATCCTTTCTATCATTTACATTTAAACCTTAAAAATGTTTTCCAATCACAGAATACACAAATAAACGAAAGTTATGAAATACCCAAATTAACTTTCATCAGATATCTCATACGAAAAAACACATGACATGGGCTGAAAAATTACCTCCACCGACGCACAAAGAAACAGTAAAAGAGGAGAGACAGCAAAAAAGGAGAGATAACAGAAGAAAAACGCAGAAGAGGAGAAACACACAGAAGAGAAGAAAAACGTAGAAGAAGAAGACGCAGATGGGGGGAAGGGGGGAGGGACATTCAGGTAACTTAAAACGTAAAAGAAAAAGACATCGTTTGATATGGGGATGTTGATAGTTATGATTTGCATTATGTTTTAGGTTCAATTTGTTAGGTATTTAGTGTTAATTTGAGTCTTGAGTGTGTGTTTAGGTTTTAATTATGTTAGTTTATATGTTTAATTATTTTTATGGGTTAATATAAATCTTTGAGCTTAAATGTTATGTTTTTTAGATAACTTGGTGTGTTTGTTAGTATTTCAAGGTCAACGGTGAAGAACGAAGAAGTTTTGGTGAGTTTGGTGCCAAAACGACAACCTACGATCGTGGCACAATAAGCCACGATCTTGACAGAAAGATGTGAGCCACCAGGATCCAGGCCACAGTCGTGACACTTTGGTCACGATCGGGCAAAGAGGTCTGAACTAGGCCATGATTATGACACTTTGGTCACAATTGTGACAAAGAGGGTTAGACACTGCCAACGATCATGGCAGGTAGGGCCATAATCATGGCCTGCATCGGGTAGGCAAGAAAATGGGTGAAAATGTCAAGCTTTGAGGAACGTTTCAGACTGTTTCGACCCCGAATGAACCCTAGGGCTTCCAAAGTATTTAAGGAACATAAAGAACAAATAAAGCAGCTTTTTGCATTAGCCAAATTCCAAAACCTTACAGAGCTTATTAAGAGATTTAAGGAAGGAGACGAAGGAAGAGAGACACTGAGAAGAAGCTTGATGAGAAGTACTTCCCGAAGCAGATAGTTTCCTACCGTCGCTGCCTCCATCATCATCCTTTCCGAACTATTTCTAGTTTATTTCATTCTTACAATTGTATAGAATTTGAGATAGCCATAGATGATAGATTGTTGAATGTTGAGGATATTGTCTAAAGTCAACTTCAGGATTTATCTTTTTTATGAAATTTGATTTATTGCGATTTTATTGAGATAGTCGTGATTCAATTTCTATTCTTAATAATTTGGTAACAAATTGAGAGAGTGAACTGAGTGAATATCATCAAATTGGGCTAACGAGAGTTAGGTAGTTTGATAGATAAAGAATTGAATCAAACAGTTAAATTTATGTAGCGAGAGATCGTGCATAGGTTTCGGTAGGTTATTAGACAATTTCATAACTAAATTAGGTTTTGGGTAAATTGTGAGTTGAGAGATTGCAATTCCATAATCTAATTAGGGATTATTAATTAGGGTTAAAGATTTTAACTCGAGAGAAAGTAATCCACCCTAGGACTGTCTAGACCCAATAATTCGATAATTTCATAATCAATTAGATTTTCATTAAAGTCATATTAAAGCCCTCTTTCTCTCAATTGGTAGTTCTTAGGTGGATTCTTGATTAGGTTGTGCAAATTGCTATCTTGTTTATAATTTCTGAATTTCATTCTTGAGATTGATTATTAATTGATTAATTTTCTGCCTAGTTGTTTATTTCAGTTATTTATGAATTTGAGTTAAGCCTTAGATTTTAGGATTAAATTACTCCTTCTCATAGGATCGATATCTTAGGTACTACGCGAATGACCTGTACGCTTGCGATATTATCGAGGTTATAAATATGAAAACTTAGCATATGTAAACTATCGATCACTCTTTCTTAAATAGTCAATTTTTTCAACTAATCGTTGCTTCACTTACATCTTTAGTCAACTGGATACATTTAAATCTGATTATCTTTGATGTCATCTTTGCCAAAAGTCTTCCAATAATCACGGGGCTAATATACAACCTTTGTAATTAGTAGAATCCTTTCAGATAAACCATTTCTAATAAGGTAAGTTCATAATGAAGGTTTTTGCAAGAAAGAAAGTGTATTTCTTATGATTTTATTTCCTTTTGAGAATTAGGTCGTTAATTATACAAGGAAATAAATACAATTTGAATTTTGAAATATTATACAGTTATCATCAAAATCATTAATGATAAACCTTGAGCTACCCTTTTTGATGATGATAAGCAATAATAGATATATTTTTCAAATTTCAAAGAGATAATAGATGATTCCGAAAGATACCTGTGACTTTTATATGTTCAGACATAATTAGAAGGAGCTCGTCACTTAAGAAAGGAACTTATAGTTTATATATCACAGATTTTCACAAGTTTAACATCAGAATCAATCACATATATAATTGAGGCAACATTGAGAAATATGCATGGAGAAATATATCATCTTATATACAAAAATATGCAAAATTTTATCCAAATAAACTCTCTCCCTTTGTGATTATCAAAAATAATAGAGGATAGGGAGGAAGTGAAATAAAACAAAATGAAATAGAAGTAAAGAGTAAATAATGCATCAAGCAAAATCCTTAGTATAAATAAGCCAAGCAGAAAGCAAATAGCAAGAGAGTTATCGAAGAGATTCAAGGATTCTTTTAAGAAAAATTTGCCTATCAAGAAGTTGATTCTACTTGTTATCTATTTGTTCTCAGATCTGTTCTTGATTGGCTTAAATATCATTTAGTTTTTGTTGAAGATTTTCATTATTTTCATCCTAAGGAAAGGCAGGAGTTTTTTGGTCTAGAGTAGTATCTAAGTTTTTTGCTACTCTTTCAAATCTTTTATCTATATATACGTTTTGTAATTTGCATCCAAATTGATAGGGAATGGAAGGGTGAAACTTAGCCAGTGCATACCAATTTAGATTTGAAAAAGGAACTCCATAATGGGTTAAAATCTTAGTGAGCAACATTCCATAAGGTAGGCAACCAGTTGTATTCTTATGATTCGGCTTATCTACCATGAACCTCAAGATCATAGCTGGAAGATTCACTATGTTCCTTTTTAGCAAATTATACACAATATAAGTGTCCAACAGACTACACATTTCAACTGAGCTACTCCTGGGAAAACTTGAAGTAATTGAAAGTAATGTAAGGCATTGTGGTATTAAGTCTAATTGTCTACTTCAGGGTCTCCCATCTTGGGTGCTTTCAACATGAAGGTAGATGGATTTGACTACTTCAACTAACTCCAGATCATCAACATCCCACTTATGACAGGAAAAATTAATTCTCCCCATAGGAGCTACATCTAGTATATCTCTTACGATTTCCTCAAAAATTAAAATTTCACATTCGTGCACCCATGAGACAATAGCTAGTTTTCTATTAATTTCTTCGTTTTTCATGTGTGTGTAGAATATTCTGACCAGCTCATCGCATACTGTCTCATTTAATTTTAGAAAATTTTCTTAACAACCCCCTTTCTTTTCTTGTAATACATTTTACACTGAACTTCGGCTTCTGCTGACTGAAACATTTTTGGTGATATTGATGTCTTTCCTTTTTGTGCAGTTATTTTTATCTTCTTTGCCCTTTTTTCTTTAGGAATCAGGTCTTCATGAAACAACTTATTAATAGTTTGTTCGGTCATATGCGCTTTTCCTTTTCTTATTTCTTCCATTTTTCTTTTTCTAGATTCTTCTTCCTCTCTCTTTTCAGCACCAGGGTTTCCTTTTCTTCAGAAATTTTCTTGGGTTGCTTTTTAAGACTTTCTCTGGGTCGTGGTTATCTAATCAACTGAAAATGTTCTTCATCTAAATCATCATCATTTATAACCCAGTGCACTTCTGATACTTAGGGCTTAGAGGAGATAGGTTTAGTAACATGAGCTTCACCATGACTATTAGTAGAAGTTGGAGTTTTCTTTTGACCTTTTCTTCTAGTTCCTACCATTGTAAGAGCGATTGATGAGGTTTAGAAGATTTGAGATGAAAATAGAGAGTTTGAATGCAAAAAGTTAAGAGCAGTGCTTTAAAGAACAATGAGGGTGAGTAGAGGAGAGAAGTCTATTTATGGCATATTAGGCATTTCTTAAGCGTTGATCTCGTGTAAAGATGAACGATCATATGCTAGTACAGGAAGTTTGCTCGTTTGTGTATCCTCTGACAGATAAGTACAGCCACCTGTCAGAACTTCACGTGAGTCTTTATATGTTGAAACGATAAAAGAAAGAAATTTACTTTTTTATTACATATGTAATCTTACTCTATTAAACCAAGAGAGGCCTTTTAAACTAGAAGTAGAGTTTCTAAGGAATTAGAACAGAAAGAGCCTGCTAAATGAAATATAAAGACAAGTAGCAAAATAATCGTATAAAAATAATATCAGAGGGTTTGCACATACCAAGATCTTTTCTTAACACGCAAAATCTATCTTCAGAGAGTGACTTGTTGAAAATGTCAACTACTTGATTCTCAGTATTAACATACAAAAGATCAATGATTCCTTCTAAAACATGATCTCTAAGAAAATGATGTTTGATTTCTATATGGTTAGTTCTAGAATGATGCACAGGATTTTTAGAAAGATTTATAACACTCATTTTATCACATAATTTAGGAATATGAGAAAAGTTTAGAGAAAATCTTGTAGTTGATGCTTCATCCATAAGATTTGAGCACAACAACTGGCAGCTTCTATGTATTCCGCTTCATTCGTCGAAAGCACTTTGTAATTTTGCTTCTTGCAGAACCAAGATATTAGACATCCTCCAAAAAATTGACAATGACCACTTGTGCTTTTTCAATCGACTTTATCACCTGCATAATCTGCATCACAATAGCCCACTATGTCAAATGAATCAGTTTTTGGATACCATAATCCAAAATCAATAGTATTGTGGAGATATCGAAAGATTCTTTTGACTGTTTGGGATGGTTTTCTTTTGGATTTGATTAAAGACGTGCGCAAAGACACACACGAAGCATAATGTCTGATCTTGAGCTTGTAAGATATAGTAATGATCCAATCATTCCTCTATATTTTGTCTCATTCGTAGCTTTGTTTTCTTCATTTTTATCAAGTTTAGTTCCAGTGCAAATGGGAGTACTCATCAGTTTGGCATTCTTAAAATGATATTTCTTAATGAGTTCCTTTGTGTATTCATCTTATATAATGAAGATTACTTTTTCTGTTTGTCTTATTTGTAATCCAAGAAAGAATGATAATTCTCCCATCATGTTCATTTCAAACTCCCTATGCACTAATGCTAAAAATTGTTCACAAAACGATGGATTAGTAACACCAAATATTATGTCATCAACATATATTTGTACTACGAGTAAATCATTCTCCTCTTTCTTAATAACTAAGGTTTTATCGACCTTTCCTCTATCAAAGTTATTCTCAAACAGAAAGTTACTTAACCTCTCATACCATGCTCGAGGAGCTTTCTTTAAACCATACAAAGGTTTGGATAACTTCATCACGTAATCCGGATGGTTTTCTTCTTCAAAACCTGGGTTTGCTTAACAAATACTTCTTTGTTAATGTAATCATTTAATAATGTACTTTTAACATCCATTTGGAACAACTTGAAGTTTCTATAGAATGCAAAGGTAAGTAAATTTCTAATTGATTCCAATCTAGCATCAGGGTTATAAGTTTCATCAAAATAAATACCTACCTGTTAATTGCAATCTTGAGCTACAAGTCTAGCATTGTTTCTTACCACCTTACCATTTTTGTCAAATTTGTTTTGAAGTACCCACCGAGTCCCAGTGATTGACTTATTTTAAGGATAAGGCACCAGATTCTAAACTTTGTTTTGTTAAATTGATTTAGTTCGTCTTTCATGGCTGAAACCCAATTTTCGTCAATAAGGTCTTCTTAAATGGTATTTAGTTTTATTTATGAGATGAAAGCCACAAAGTTGTTCTTGAACGATGATCTTGTTCTTAGACTTTCAGAGAGATATTACAAAGTATATTGAATTGTATGAAGACCTCTCCGTTCTCTTGGTGTTTTTCGTTACATAAGCTCTTACTGAGAAGAAGCAGCCTATTCTGTTATAACTTCAGAGGGGCCTTCTTAATTTTATAATTCTGAAGGTATTATAGTTGTAGTTTTATTCTTTGATGTATTTTTAGGAATCAAAGTATGCTCTTCATCATTTGATTCAGTTATTGTTGTCAAAGTTAGTGCTTCATCCAATATCACATGTATCGATTCTTCTATCTTCTTTAGTTTTTTGTTGTAAACTCTAAATCCTTTACTAGTGGTAATGTAGCCCAAGAAAATAGCGTCATTTGATCTCACATCAAACTTTCAAAGGTTTTCTTTTCCATTGTTTAGCACAAAACACTTGCAACCAAATGCTCGAAAGTAAGCAACATTTGATTTTCTTCATTTCCATAACTAACAGGTGGTCTTTTTCAGAATAAGTTTTATAAGACATCTATTAAGTACATAACATATCATAGATACTGCGTCTGCCCAGTATC
The DNA here is from genome assembly GCA_027576715.1 of Erythroxylum flavicans. Classification (NCBI taxonomy): domain Eukaryota; kingdom Viridiplantae; phylum Streptophyta; class Magnoliopsida; order Malpighiales; family Erythroxylaceae; genus Erythroxylum; species Erythroxylum flavicans. The sequence goes on from JANZXP010000004.1 coordinate 1,691,778, forward strand.
TATAAGGTAGTCCACTTTCACACAGCACGTTCCTAGTTATATCAACCAAAGTTTTGTTCTTTCTCCTTAAAACTCCATTTTGCTGAGGTGTCCTTGGATAAGAGAAGTTGTGAGTTATACCATTGCTGTCACAGATGTAACACCCCTTACATAGAACCTACAACCATCCCTTATATGAAATTCCTATACATGCCTTCAAGGTATACAATTCTATTCAATGCTTAACATTATCATTTAACATTAGTAATACATCTTTACATTTACATGGTAATCCAAAAGAAAACATACAATTTCTTTTCTTCAGTACATGTGCAATCATATGTAACTAAAATCACATTCCAAAAGTACTTTTTCTTCTATCTGTTGTGCTTAGTCCCTACAGATGTTCCCTCTACCTCACACCTATGACTTGGACCTACACAGATTAATACCCATGCTAAGCTTGAAAGCTTAGTGGAGAAAACACTTAGTTTGGATGACCACTCACAGCAGCCATTCGCCAAGCACACACATTCAGAAATATCACATCTTACATACCTTAAATTCACATTCATAGACCAAACATTGATATTCAATGCTTATGTAAACAATGATGGCATACTTAAGCAAAGTACGTAATGCAAATGTGCTTCAACATATTATTGTTGAACAAGTTTTATAATTTATAAAACCATCAATAATTTGCAAGTGCATGGGTTGTACTTTGTAGTATTGAAGGGTCGATCCCACGAGAAGGGTACTGGCCTAATCCTATGTCATCTAAAGCTAAGAGAAAAGAATTAAAAAAATAAACACTACACAAGTAAACATGGAAAGTTAATACTGAAAATTGATTCAAGAATTGTAAAGCAGAAAATTCAACAACACATAATTAAACTGAGCAGTCACACAGGTCACAACGGAAATTTGTCAAAAGAGTTAATCAAGTTATGAAAGAAGGGATTTTACCTACCATTAATGTTAATCTAAGCATTTATATGTTTAGGGGATGTCGGTTCTAGACGGCTGTAGGGTTGATTACTGTCTCTCAAGTTATAACCATTAATCCCTAAATTCTAAACCCTAATCAAATTATGGAACTTACAATCTCTCAATTCATAAATTACACAAAATTCTAATTAGTTCTAAAGCTCTCTAATAAACAATCGGTTCACGCATAGGATCACTCTACATGAAATTACCAACTAGATTGATTAAGTGGTCAATTAGATCGCCTAACTCTTATTAATTCGATCTAATCATTTTTATCCAAGTCACCCTCTCAATTTGTTACCAAAACATGCAAATACATTAATCAATCATAACACCCAAACCAGTACACACAAAAATAACTAAATCAACATTAACTCAAAGTAAAAACCTGAAAGAGAGTTTGGAACTTAGGTTGGACAAATTGGAAAGGCAGCAGCATCAGGATATCACCTGATCTGAGGAGCAGCAGCATCGGGATCCACTTCTTCTTCCTCCTTCTTCCTATTCTTCTTCTCTCTCTCTCTTCTTTTTCTCCCTCTTTAGGGTTTCCAAGAATGACTGCATGTAAAGCTCCCTCTTTCTATTCTTATTGTACTATTTATATTCTTTTGTGTTTAGGGTTGAACTAGGATTTTTTTAGATCTGAAAGGTCCAAAAAATTCTTTGAAACGCGAAGTTTAGAAGTGGCTGCGCATCTGCTCGACACAGGCCACAACTATGGCCTTGCAGGCCATGATCATGGCCTATGTCAGGTCACGATTTGCTCCGAAACTCCTCCATTCTTTGATCTTTACCCTGAAACACTAACAAACACATCAAGGTACCTAAAAAACATCATATTTAAGGTAAAAGGATTGTTCTAACCCATAAAACACTTAAAACACAAATAAATCATAAACTAACACATTTCTACCCTCAACACATACTAAACAATCAAATAAACGGCTAAACACATATTAAACTATACCCTAAAATACGATGCATTTCACACCTATCAATTATCCATATATTGAAAATGCACGTTTATAAGCCAAATATTGATATTTAACGCTCATTGATACAAATTATCAATAAAATTGCACATCAATGAAATTCATCATTATAACCAATACAAATGCTCATAAATACCAAGTATTTATGATGTCATACTGTATTTCTTATTTATGAATGTTTATTTATGTTGCTATACTGTATTTCTTATTTATGCATGTTAAGTTTCCTTTCTATGTTAAGCCTGCACATTTTTTGTAGGTATGGATAACGGGTGCTGTGGATATTCAAAGATATCAAACTTTGGATACCTGAAGGTATCGAACTGTGGATACGCGGAGGTATCAATCTGTGGATACCCAAAGGTATCGAACTGCGGACACCGGTGGTGTCAAACTATAGCAGCTGCACTGTAACCCTATAGGCAAGCTTATCTATCCACAACCAAGACAATAAAGCAGGCACTATAACACTTCTTTTAACCATTTGTAAATTTCACAATTCATATATTAACAAATCATATGATATACATTTCAAGTCATAAAATCTATATTTATGTTCATACATGCAATTTAGGGCTTACCTCCATTATAAGGGTATCAAAATCAAACTTGTACAATCATAATATACACATTTGATTAATGAATATGCAAACAAATCATTTAAGTACACGTAAATTTTCTTTGGAATGCATTATGATCAATCTTATATTCCAATGTTTAGTCTCCCAATTCATAAGTGGTAAGTCCTATTTCATTTATTTCTAGGTGTTCGAAAAGTTTCATACATATTCAAAAAGGTTTAGATAAGCTTCAGTAAAAATCGGAAATGAAAACAAACTCAAAATAGTGCAATTTCACTAAACCCCAAAGTGGTTTTAAAAAAGCAAACTATAAATCCAGGAACAAATCACATGATGGAATCTAGTTGTTCCTTAATATTCGTATAAAAAAGTCAGAACCAGGTTTCGTGGTCTTCTATAAATTTGTTCATTTGCGTCTCTAGTTTCCCAAACACCAAACATCAGGCCATTTGGAATTCTAACATATGAGCTATAGACCAAATATCACATGCTACTCAAAAACAAAGGCAGCATTAGGTCACCATTTTATATCCCAATTTCCAACATCATAAAGCCATAATTAAGCCGGGGTCTCCTTTAGAGATTTCTAATTCTATGTCTTAGTTTTCATATGCAATAGAAATAACACAATTTGGAGGTCTGTAAGCTAAGTTATGACTCAAACAATGTGACTCGTTCAACAAACCCTAGATAGAATTCCACTACTTGATACTCTCTTATCATATTAAATCAATTCTATGCAAGATAACACCAAAGGATCATCCCAACAACCATTCCACATCCAAATGAATCTTTTTATATATTCAAATACACAGATACATAAATTAACTAAATGAAGTCCCTTAAATTTGGTAAAGTAGTTCTTCTAATGATTTTACTTCCCTTCCTATTTGGCTTTGTTTGAATCACCAAGTGAAAAATGATGGGATGAAGAAGATGAAATGGAAAGGAGAAAAATCTGAAGTTAATCCATCAAAGTGTCGTCCATCTCCCCTCTCCATATGCCTTTTCATGAATTTTCTAGTCTTAGACACATGTTTCAATCCCATTGGACCATATGTCACAATCCT
>JANZXP010000004.1:1709207-1719438 GCA_027576715.1 Erythroxylum flavicans
CAAAACATACTCTCTTCTTCTCTATTTTACTGATCTGTCTTTAAAGTTTCTCTCCTTTCTCTTCACCTCTCTCTCTCTCCAAGGTGGGAATGAATGAATGAAAAGTGTATGCTAAAGTCTAAGGGAAGGTAAGCTCTTGGAAGAAAACAAAAATTAGAAAGAATGAGAAAGCATTTTGTTTCAATATCCTTTGTTTGAAGATCTACATGAAAATTTAAATATACATATGAAATTAATGAAGATATATTTGTTTAAATAAATGGAACATATGAATGATTGTGAATCATATTTTTCAAATTTTCATAATTAAGCTTGTTTTTAAAACTAGGGAAGGATCAAAAGTGTCTTAGTCTAAGTTTAAATTGCTCAATATATGCAATTTGGATGATTCCTCTTCTTCTATAACCCACATCCTTGATTATCCAATCTATTTCATTACATTAAGTTCATATCTTATTGTTCTATCACTTCATTTATGCTAGAACACCCAACTGATATGACAGAACTTCAATTCAAAACAACAGTTAGCATATTTTAAGAAGGGATCAGATCTTCTGTTCTGATTAATCAATTCCAATTCTGTTTCATTATCTCATTCACACATTTATATAGAGTCTACACAAATATGTAGACAAAATTAAGTAGCAAAGGGTTGGGACACACCCTCAAGAGTTGTGACCGGATGATTGAGAGCGAGGTTTAGCGTGCGCTAGGTCCTAAGTTCAATTCCTTGCTGCGTTGCTACAGTCCTCGTAAGAGCCTGAAGCGGCTAGGGATTTTATCCCTTCGAGGTGTTGCTCGTTGAGTTCTTCTGTTAAAGGTATTACTTGCTGGGCCTCTCATTGCATGAGAGGTCTTGCCTGCTGAAACCCAAAAGAAATTTCCCTCGTACTAAAAAAAAAGAAATGATAGAACACCCTTGTGAAACAGGGTGCTCCAACCCTTCTAAGAAGTCCTTGGATTATTTTATCTTGTTGTTTTGGTTAATCTCAGGGGCTATTTTGGGATCGATGCTAAACCTAATTACTTAATCTTCCTCTTCTTCCTTCGATTTATAGATAGATCCTTCTAAATGAAATTGCAGTATTGGACTCCCGTTTTAGTTTGTTACTGAAAATTACCAAGATTTGTTCAAGATATCTAAATCTTTATATATATTTGCATCCTTTATATACCTGCTATTTTTTTTATTTGTTTTGCTGTGATAATGTAATCATCATAAACTCACTTTTCTAGGTTTGCAAAGACGGTAGTTTTAATTTTTTCAATGATTAAAAATTTCAATTGATTTAGTTAATTTAATCATCTATTAATTTTTAGGTTCGATTTATTTTAATAGTTCTTATTATTAAAAATTAACTAATTTATTAATTAATTGGTCATTTTTGTAAATTAATCAATTTTTATAAATCAAAATAAATCAATTAATTTTTATTTAAAAGTTTTTTTAATTAAATTTTAAATTTTTTGATAGGTAAAGACAGTCTTCTTCGATTATATTTTAAAATTATACTATTTATTAGTTGAATAAGGGAAAGAATAGTGTGAATGGCTCTTTATAGTGTTTTTTAATATATATTTATAAATTAATGCTCATTGTTATATATGCTGTTTAATTCCTCAAATACACTTGTACTATTGTTTTATCTCTTTATTATGGCTAAATTATTTTGATTATTATAATTTTTTAATAATTTATCAAATATATCACAACTTTTATTTAATAACATTTAATATCACATTATAAAAAAAATCATATAAATGTATCCCATCATAACTGTTGATTATAAAATTTAACAATGTCAAAACACATTTAACTATCTTATTCAAAATATTTTTTGAAATATTTTTACAAAATTCAAATACATTTGAATCTGATTTTTATTTTTATATTTTTATAATAGCATAAAAATTATGTTTCAAGATTTTACTAAGCATCGGATAATTTTTGATATGTGTAACAAATTTTCAAGTCAACACTATAAATATTAAATTTCTTAGAGAGTTATCAACTTGTGACAACTAAATTATCTTATTAATTGGAATATATATATAATAACAACAATACTCAATAAAAATTTCGCTAAGACGTGAGGTTTGAAGAGGTCCAATAGTACGTACTCTTATTCTTAACTAGTAAATAATATTGTTTCCAAATGACCAACATAAATGGTGAAATTTATATATCAGTCTAATATTATAAATTATATTTAATATTTTACTACTAGTAAAAAATATTTGAAATAATTTATTCTTGGTCAATAATATCCCAATCCTTATGCTTCTTCAAGCCTTTTCCAGTGATTGTCAAATGATAAGACTTCATAACATGGTACCTGGACTTCACTTTCATTACCAATCCAACTTTAAAATTGCTCCTTTTTACCTGTAAATTATCATTTCCAAGCTGTTGTTGGTTCATCTGATTCTTGTCCCACTATACTTTTTGTTAGTTGACAGTTTCATAAGAAAAATTTAAGTTATTTTGTGAGGTCAATTTAATTATTAGTTTTATATGTTTACTAATACATTCCCTTAAATGAAACCTTTTGAGCTTAAAACTTGCATAAGCTCACTTTACCTTGTGGTGAATAATAGGTGAGTGGTAGGATTTGAACTTACAACTACTTAGTTACATAGGCTTTGTATAGTATTTGGATAGTTGATCTTTACTACTTATAAACCCTTTAACATTTTCATGTTTAGTCAATATGTGATACTCCAACACTCCCTTCAAGTGCAACTGAGACTGGATATTCAATTGCCACTTAAAATAAACACAGTGATAACCGGACCGGACCGTTGGGATTGGACATTCAGACGGACAATTGAGAAATTAATAATCCAGGGTAAACTTGCTCTGATATTATATTAGAATTTTTAATAAGGGTACATTGTAGAGCCTATTAATAAAAATTGTCCTTAGGTTAACTATTGCTAAAATGACTAGAACTAATCATTTGAATAATAGACCCTTACTATTTATAAATCCTTTAACATTTACATATTTAGTCAATATGAAATATTTCAATACTTTTCCTGTATAAGACACCCGTTATTAAGAAATATGATAATTGTTGATCGATGATGCCATGAGATAATTATAATAAATTATAATATCATTTCAAGATTGTAACTATACAAGTTTGAAAGCACTTAACTTTAATGGTGCTAGTCTCTGTCACTTAAACTTCTTATGAAAGAAGATGCTTTGGATACATGACGAATAAATATTGATGTATATATAATAACTTTAGCTTTAAAATGACACAACTTTTGTAATGTCGAGTGGACCTTGTCAGTTGCATAAACCTCTGTCGAAAGACGATCTACAGAGATTAGGGTTAGATGCATTAGCAAGAACCTATCTTTCTATGACCCAATTGGTTCTCTTATGGATCTGGCCCATTACTGTAGACAATTTGAGCTCGAACATCATTTGGGTTAATGAAGATCATTTGGGTTGATGAACATGAAAATAGTTGCTCTCTTGGTAGTGATGCTGTGGTTTTAGGGACTTTTACAAAGATTGGTACTTTAAGGAAAATTGAGATTGTGATAACCGAAGAAATAATTTTTCTTGAGAGTGAATGATCAACCAAACCTTCGATTTTAGAAGCAGTTCAGCTGCTCAAAGCCTTGTTGGGGTTTGTCTCAATCTTTTTTTTCTTTCTTATTATTGGTATCAGGTTGTGATAATTGTGAAATGCTTCATTCGGAAAGTGCCAAAACAGATTTCGTGTTCATACATTACCTGGAATTCACGCAACTGAATGTTGGTATATAGTCTGCTTACTCACCCAAAGGTACTGGATTGCTCTGTTGCAAGTGATTATGTGGTTTTGCGTAGAGCTTTTTCTGTGGATTATTCTTCTCTCGTCGGATACTGATTGGCGTTTTCGATCAATTTTTATGTGCCCATTTAAAGATCATTTATGACATTGTGTATCGTTCCTCACGTTTGTCCGATGTAACTGTCTTGACTCCTGATCTCATTTTCAATTGTGTTCACACAAAATTGATTCACAGGTGCATTTATCGTGTTTGACCAAAAACTTTGGGACTTTTAACTCTCCCAAGTTTGCTGGGAAGTTCTCCTTTTTGTCTTTGATTTTGTTATCTTCCATTGAGTCCACCTGGTGATTTGTTTATATGTCTGATTAGACATGATCACCCAGCATTATCCAAACTTTCAGGTGAAATGGAAATGGAAATCCTCTCTACTATCTTCATCTTCGCAGCAGCCCCTTTTCTCATTTTCCTCACAATATTTCTTTATAACATAATTAGCACCTACATAGGCAAATCCATCAACAACCTTGACTACCCACCGGTTCGAGGAACAGTATATGGGCAGTTGTTTTACTTCAACAAACTCCACGACTACCACACCGAATTTTCTAGGACACAGAGGACATACCGTCTTCTTGCTCCGAACCATAGTAACGTGTACATTGCTGATCCAAGAAATGTGGAGCACATCCTGAAAACAAAATTTGAAATGTATTCAAAAGGTAAGTATAACAAAGATATTTTGAGTGACGTTTTTGGTGAAGGGATATTCTTGGTTGATGGAGACAAGTGGAGGCAGCAAAGGAAGCTTGCGAGTTTTGAGTTCTCCACCAGAGTACTTAGAGACTTTAGCTGTGCCGTATTCAGACGAAATGCTGCTAAACTTGTTAGAGTCATCTTGCAGATTACAATTGCTGATCAGGCATTTGATATGCAAGTAAATAAACCAGACCCTTCTTTCTTTTTGTCTCGTCTTGGATCAAATCTCGCATTAAAAATGAATGTTGCACGTTCTCCTACATACTGCATAATATCTTTCTTCATAGATCTTGAAAGGCCAAAATGATTATTTCAATCTTAGGGATGCTAATTGAACAACTATATTGATGATAGACCTAAAGAAAGCTATAATTGTGTAATCAGAATCTCCTTTTATGTTCCCTTCATATTAACCTCTGTTTCTGAAATTTTGATTAAATTGTAAGGCCTAACTAGGATTAGCGCATTGGATACTAAGCATTAGTCTTTGCTTCTTATTGAATGGAATAATTTGCATTAGGCTTTGCTGATAAACATTACAGTTACCAAGTTCACTTATTGTAGGATTTGCTGATGAGATGCACGCTGGATTCCATATTCAAAGTTGGCTTTGGGGTAGAACTGAATTGCTTGGAGGGGTCCAGTGAAGAAGGAACATCGTTCATGAAAGCCTTTGATGATGCTAACGCATTAATCTATTGGCGTTTTGTTGATCCATTCTGGAAACTCAAAAGGTACTTCAATATTGGTTCTGAGGCTTCACTCAAGAAGAATGTCAAACTTATCAACGACTTTGTGGACACGCTTATCAAGACCAAGCAGAAACAACGTGTAGAGCAAAAATATTGTGTTAGTTATACTTTCACTTGATACCACAGGATCTTTTTATCTTTCAATTTAGTTCTTTCTGATCAACTTAGATTTTGCTACTATTATAGAGTGACAAGGAGGATATACTGTCAAGATTTTTTGTGGAAAGTAAGAAGGATCCAGAGGGAATTACTGATCAATATCTAAGGGATATCATCCTGAACTTTATGATTGCTGGCAAAGATACGAGTGCAAATGCCCTCTCATGGTTCTTGTACTTGCTAAGCAAGAACCCTTTGATCCAGGAAAAGATTGTCCAAGAAGTAAGAGATGTCACTGGTTGTCAGGGTAATGAAGCTGATATTCACGATTTTGTGGCAAAAATAACAGAGACAACCCTTGAGAAAATGCATTATCTTCATGCAGCATTGACAGAGACCTTGAGAATATACCCACCAGTTCCCGTGGTAATTTTCATACAATCTCAGGGACCTATTGCCAAACTGTATAAGGGGCTAAGCAACAAAAGTCATACCTAGGCATGTTTTTAACTGGATTAATATCATATATTTGATGAGCCATGGTCAATCAATCTCTGACACAAACTTCTGTTTGCTCCTTAGTTTTAGGGGCTTTTACTTCTACTATGCAAAAACATTTATTTTTTTTTGGAAGTTTTCTTTGTTTAAAGGATCTTGATTTACTCATCTTGTGATGCAATGCACATATCTCAACAGAATCTGTTAAAATTGAAATGTTTGGACCATTCATAGTTTGAATTGTATGGCAGTGACCTTCTGGTTTCTGCCTTGTTGTCTTCTGTTATACTTTTTTTTTCTTTATTTGCTTGAATCTAAGAGACTGGAATTCTAGTAATATGATTTCTTTGTGTAATTCAAGGATGGGAGATGTGCAGAATCAGATGATATTCTTCCTGATGGCTTTAGAGTAAGAGCGGGCGATGATGTCTATTATGCAGCTTATGTCATGGGTCGGATGTCTTATATCTGGGGAGAGGATGCTGAGGAATTTCTGCCAGAAAGATGGCTAAGGGATGGGGTTTTCCAACCTGAGTCACCTTTCAAATTTACAACATTTCATGTATAGATCATTTTGCTCATTGTTACATAAGAATTGTTGACGTATATTGATGTTGAGAATTTCTCATGTACTTGGTTGCACTTTTACTTGTAGGCTGGTCCTCGAATCTGTTTAGGGAAAGACTTTGCTTATCGGCAGATGAAGATCGTGTCAATGGCCCTCCTGTACTACTTCCGCTTCAAGTTAGCTGATGACACAAAAGTAGTTACTTACAGGACAACCTTCACGCTTCACATTGATGGAGGTCTTCATCTTCATGCAATTCCAAGAACAAGCTCATACAATTAGAGCGTGTGAAGCGAACAGTCTAGCACTTTGATGAACCATGTTAGTTTAACTTCATATGGTGGTAACCTACGAACGTTGCTGCTTATATGGATATGTTCCAATCGTGGTGGTGCCGCCAGAACTTCGTTTATCATCAAAGTGCATACAATTCCATCCATGGGAAGTGAAATGGATAAGCCTCAGAGTGTACAAGCAGTGGAATGATTATGTTACAGATGCTCTTAGTATCTTCTTTTCTTTTCTTGTTATTAGTTGGAGCTGGCGGTCACTGTGAATGTTTAATTAATGGGTAAGTGCTAAAGCAGAACTCATATTGATATATTATCTGTAATGCACGCAGCTGAATGTTGGTATATAATAGTGTATATCATATTCAGTACATTATATATTCTGAGCAAGTCTAAAACAATGACGGATTCGATTTAAATTATCAAGATTTTGATAAAGATTATCGTTCTTCATGTCGCATGTACTTGCTTGATCTAACCTTTAATTGTACCTGTAACACTAAATTGAGGTGTTTCAGATGCTGCATTCTGTTCTGTTTGACAGACACTTGGAAGTTTCAACTTTCATGTTGTAGTGTTGGATTGCGTTATTGTGTGCATATCCAGACATTATTCTCCAAACTTTCGGGAGAAATGGAAATCCTCTCTACCATCTTCATCATCTTCACCTCAAGCCCCTTTTCTCATCATATTCACAGTATTTCTTAATCACATATTTAGTATCTTCGTAGGCAAAACCATCGACAACCCAGAATACCAACCAGTATCAGGAACGGTATTTAGGAACTTGTTTCACTTCAACAAACTCTAGGACACTTTTTTGTTGCTAACCGTAATAACGTTTATTACTGATCCAAGAAATGTGGAGCACATCCCTAAAATAAAATTTCAAGGTAAGAACATCAAAGACATAAAGAAGGACGTTTTTGGTGAAGGGATATTCTTGGTTGATGGAGACAAAGTGGAGGTAGCAAAGTAAGCTTGCAAGTTTTGAGTTCTTCACCAGAGTTCTGAGAGACTAGCTGTGCAGATTGTGCTAAACTTCTTAAGAGTCGATCTCCCAGATTACAATTTCTAATCAGGCCTTTGATATGCAGGTAAAATAAACCAGCTTCTCTTCTTTCTTTTCTTCTTGTTTTTGATCATATCTAAATCACTTTCAGTTCGGACCACTAGATCATTTTAGGCCTAAACATTAAGATTCTCAACAATCTCTTCATACCGTAACTGACATAATCTGTAATGATTTATGAAGGTTTCATTCTCTTCATAAAAAATAGGAGGTAGAGCCAATAAAGATTTCTTACTTGCTAAGCAAGAACCTCACGATCCGGGAGAAGATTGTCTATGAAGTGAGAGATGTCACTGGTTGTCAGCAAAATGAAGCTGATATTGAAGATTTTGTGGGAAAAATAAGAGAGACAACCCTTGAGAAGATGCATTATCTTCATGCAGAGCATTGACAGAGTCCTTGAGAGACCTTGAGACTCTATCCTGCAGTTCCTCTGGTAAATTTTCATACACAGTACAAGAGGATATGCAATCAAAACCACAGCTAGACTTGTTTGCAACTGAATCACATAAAAAAGAAAAATAACAAACTTTGAAGAGCTCTAAGGGATAACTAATTTTAAAGTGTTGAACTTTTTGAGATTTTTTTAATTTAATGTCTAAATTTTTTTAATTTTTTAATTAAGTAACCTACATTTTAAAGCTAACAATTCAGTTCAAGACATTAACTTTTATTTATATGGCTAGTACATAGACATTTATGTAATATTTAGTATATATATATATTATATCATCGAAAATAACTTTATAAACTGAATTTTTAAAATTTTAAAAAATTTAATCACTTAATTAAAAATTTTAAAACTTGACTGTTAAATTAAAAAATTCTTAAAGGATTACATACTTTTAAATGTCAGAAACAAATTTTCTATTAGTTAGGTTATACCTACGTACTAACATATCTTTTTTTAATAAAGTGACTTAATTATACTTATCTTTCTTGGCATCATCTACTTTGCATGATTTTTTTATTGTCATATTTGCATGTAGATTTATCGAAAACAGTTTCTCTACTCTATAAAGATAAGGCTATGTACTATTAGACTTTCCTAAATTTTGCTTTATTGCAAAATTTCGAACTAAGTGTAACGATTTATTATGCAGGAAAATATATTCAAACCATAAAAACAGTGATATCTTTTAAATATTAAAAATTTGAATACAAGTAATAGTATATATATAACGTAATTTAAATAAATAATTTACCAAATCAAGTATCCCAATCACATAAAGTAATTACTCCAGCCTTACCCTAATTTCATCAAATCTTCTATTTTATTTATTTTGTTCCATAAATATATAAATAAAATTCAATGAAATATATAATTACATTATAAATAGTACAGGAATAATAGCTTCTAGCATTAAATAAGAGGTTGCTTCTGGGTACAACCAAATTGATAGTTTTGTAAAGTTGTTTTTTTGTTTTTTTTGGATAAGATAGTTTTGTAAAGTTAAAGAGGAGTCCTGAGACTCTTACATGGCACAACTTAACATCGACAAAGAGTGTCTGTAGCTCTGGTACTATAAATTAGAGAGACCAGCAAATCGTTGACTATCATCTTTCGTCTTCGGTTGGGATATGGCAGGGGAAGGTATTCTTTCTCACCCACTCATCTTCACAGTTTCAGTTCTGATCCTATCTTTTCTGGTTGCCCATATCCTGCGAAGAAAACCAGATAAGAACAGGTTTAAGAGACGGTACCATCCTATAGGTGGCACCGTCTTTAATCAGCTTCTCAACTTCAACAGGTTGCACCATTACATGACTGATCTTGCCAGGAAGCATAAAACTTACAGGCTTCTTGGACCTTTCAGAAATGAAATTTACACAGCAGATCCAGTTAACGTCGAGTATATGCTCAAAACCAACTTTGAGAATTACGGAAAGGTACTAGCTTTTTACATTATTCATTCCAACAACAGCCGTCCTCTGTTTCGTGTCAAGATTTGGTGATATTAAATGTGTTTTGATTCTAATACCATGAAGAGGAAAAAGGGTCTTACTGAATCGGCTTTAGTTCTTGTTAAACAGTTAGTGAGAGTCGATTTTGTTGTTAAATCAATTCTTCTGTCAAAAAGGGAAAAAGGGCATCGAGATTTCTTCTCTGTGAAATCGATTCTGATGTACCCATCTTCAGAGTTGAACTTCAAAACAAGAACTTGTGTTTAGCTCTTGGAAAATTCGTGCAGGGAGACTACAATTACATCAATTTAAGAGACTTACTTGGAGATGGCATTTTTGCTGTTGATGGTGACAAATGGCGTCAGCAGAGAAAGGTTTCGAGCTATGAGTTCTCTACGAAGGTATTGAGAGACTTTAGCAGTGTCGTCTTCAAGAACAATGCGGCTAAGCTTGCTAATATAGTGTCTGAATCTGCAAAATCAAACCAGCCTATGGA
>JANZXP010000004.1:1724690-1742919 GCA_027576715.1 Erythroxylum flavicans
GAATTGGGTATTTAACTCCAAGGATGAATCAAAAAAGAAATCTTTATTAGTTCTATATCCTATTTTTTATCAAAAGATAAAAAAAGTTCCAAATCACCAGCATGAATGATTTGAAAGATTAAAAAAAAAGAGTGGTATTTGTTAGTGACAATATAATGGAGGTAGTCAATCAATATGGATTAATCCGAAATTTGAGTCAAATCCAATATAACACCTATGGGTAGATTAGAAATGTATTGGAATTATTATTTTAATAAATAGATCTTATCATAACTTCAAATGTAAAATTCAAAGAGATCAAATAAGAAACGATGCTCTGAATAATAGAACTATAATGAAATATAAGATCAACCAATAGTTATAGAATTTTAAATAGAGTCAGAAGAAATGGTTTGATCCTTTTGTTTTTTTCTTGAATCAAGAGATCCATGAATTAAGATTCTAATACATAGAGATCCATGAATTAAGATTCTAATACATATAGATACAAATAGTCTAATAAGAGTTAGAATTCACTTATGAGTAGAAGAGTTGTTTTCTTTTCAAGTAGCGTTTAACTAATTTCATTAAATATTTGATTGATTGATCTATAGTTATCAACAAAAATGATTTGTCTAAGTCACTTTTTTTCTTTTTGTCCAAGTTACTTCTTTTTTTGTCTACTTCACTTCCTTTTTTTCTTTGTAAGTTTTGGAAATATCCCCATTCATAAGTTCAAGATTATCGTTTCATTTGAAAATATAGAAACCCTTCTTTTAGATGCTCGTGATACCTCCAAAAAATTGAAATTTTGGATCAACGAAAAAACACCGATGTTCAATAAGATACTAAAGTAGATGATTGACTCATTTCATGTTAGAAATAATAGCAAAATCTTTTGATAACACAAATTCTTATCTCTCGATAGTATCCCCCGATCAAGGCAATTGGTTAAATCCCTTGAAATCATTTCATAGAAGTTCATTAATATCTTCTTTTATAAAATAAATCTAACTTCGATTCTTGAATAATCTACGCCACTTTTGTTTTTATTATAACAAAAGATTCCCTTAATAGAAACAAATGAGTCCCTTTTTACGTAAACAAATCCCGTATCAAGAATTGTAATTTTACGTATGGACAATTCAATATCTTGTTGATTCACAACAAATATTTTCTTTGTGCTGCAATTAAAAAAAATGATTTTCTGAGAGGTACTATTTTACCGATCGAGATATCTAACATAGTCATATCTACACATTAGTAGGCGAAGGGTGAGTTCAAAGATAGCAATGCTTCAAGTACCGTGATTGCTATGAATCTGATTTATGTTATTCGATTAGATTAAACAAACATTAGTCTATCGAAGCAAAGATGGATAAATACAAAGCCAAACACAGAAATCATAATAATTTTGTATCATAATGGAGTTTTTGCTTCCCAATCTGAAAAATACATGCTATCAATTTCATCAATTCGATCTGCACTTTTCATTAAGTTCCAGACTATGTTAAGTGTGCCCAATTATGAATCAGAGGGTTAGAAATGGCAAAAGTTCTGATAATTTTCATTTTAACTGTAGTTTTTCCCGTTCAACAACATGAAACAAACATAGTTCCTTACCCACATAGGACACTGACAAATTACAATGATGGTATCGAAGTCACAGGAGGGGGAAGCTCAAGCCCGGGTCTTGATTTCCATCCATTTCGGTTCCTATAAGCCTCAACAGCTTGTAAACGAAGCCTCTCTTTAGAAGCATCATGCAAGTTCCGAACCTAGACAAATCATATGAAAATAGAAATGTCAAAAAACTCGTTTTAAGATGCAGAACATGGTTAATCTTTCATGGCTCCAAAAAGACAAAAAAGTTACCTTTGGCACGGCAATCAGTTTTGGCGGAGCTTGGACCACATCTCCGAATTTTACCTGCTCACGTCCGGGAAAGTCTAAACCTGTTCCTGATTCAGATTTATTGTGCTTCTTCTTCTTCACTTCCAGATACCTACATATGCGAAAACAGCACAAAAAGTTTGTATCATATTTTTAGCAGTAGCATCTAAAATCAATATCCTTACATAGTCAGCTACTGCAAACCAATATTCCTGACTGGTCAGTTATCCAAGAAACGGACTAAACAATTGGTATATCCATCCAGTTAAAGAAACTTGATATTTCTAGACCAACATCACCAATGAACAGCATAAAAGTACATCACCAGTCAATGGCTAAGAGGAAAAGCTTTCCGCAAGAAAAAAGTAAATGATCTAGTTAAAATGCACAATTTCCAATTTTTAAAGTTCATATCTTGACTAAAAACATCAATCCTGACAATAAACTAATACATAAGCTGCAAAATATGTCATGGAATAAAAGTTGTTGAATAAGTACTTCTTTTTACGCTGGCTTCTTTTCTCACTTGTTCTTGACTTCCCTACAATTGTGTCAAAGCGAAGGTCTTCTGCTTGCTTTCTCTTTCTCTTATTCTTCTTCTTCTTCTTCTGCTCGTCCCGCATATCGGGCACACTCTTATCATCATCATCACTGTCTGAATGTGAAGGTGCTGGGAGAAGATGGACATCACCTTCACTATTAACTTCAGACACATTTAGATCATCCTTTCGAACGCGTCTCTGTACAAAACCATTCTAACAATAAGAAGAAAAAAGAAATCAGATTATAAAGATAAAGAAACCAATATAGTTCAATTTTCAAACTGGAGATGAGAAACATATAAAAACACTATAACATAGGTATAATAGGTGTTCAAATGTTATTAGTCATGAGAGTGATATAAATCGATGTATTCTAATACTTAACAACAACAACAACAGTCTAGTGAAAGTGCCACTGATTGAAGGATCAGGGGAAGTCTGAAAGAATGCAGCCTTATCTCTAACTGATAGAGAGTCTGTTTCCGAATGCATTAGTTTCCGAATGTATTCTAATACTTGAAGAGTTATTAATCAACAACAAGCGTATTTCCATTTTCTCTGATTTCTCTCTTCTCTGCTTTGTCTCTAGCATTTCTTATTTTCTAAACTCTACTTTCTTGTATTCTTTTTCTTCTTCTCTTAATTCTTGATACAATAATCTCAAAAACCCATTTTGATCTTAATAAGATGACTCTTAGTTCAGGTGTACCAAGTAAAAACCCAACCCTAAACCTAACCATCCAAATTTAAAAGAGAAAAGAGAAAACAATAAGACGTAGAGACCTTTGCTTTATCAGCATCGCCTTCTACCGTTTTTCTCTTCTTCTCGGGATCGCCAGTGTCTAATAACACAAACAAGTTCGAGAAGTAAGCAACACTGAAACAGATATTACTACACACAAAAAAGTGAGAGAGGGGGAGGGAAAGGGAGAATACCATTATCGAGACGAGTATTGAAAGACATGATCTTGCGGAGTTTGGTGGGAAGAGCGTCGACTTTAGAGAAATCAGGCGGGGGCGGTAGGCGGCTATCGCCTCCATGAGCGGCTCTGTAATTCTTCTCTCTTCTTCTCCTTCCTTTTCCTCCCATAACTTTTAATTTCTTTTAATGGTTCGTAACGGAACACACCCAATATTACCTCCGTCATGACCAAAGTCAAAACCAATGTCTTTGACTGGACTTTTGACTGGACCAGTTTGGTTTCAGCTTCCCGCGATCAGTTTAATACCACCTAGGCCCGTGTTCATGGAACAATATTGGACGTCTCAACTTGATCTTTCTGGCAGAGTTAACAAGATTGGTCTAGGCCGGCTCTATTTAGGGTGGCAATGCCATTCTGTCCGGACCCGATGTGAGGCTCTATTGAGTCTGAGATAGTCCAAAGCTTCACTCGGTCTACTCTAATTTATTTTTAATTTTAAAAAAATAGAAAATATAATTATTGGAACTTAAATTTTTGTTTTTAAAATTAAAAATATAAAATAAAATATTTTTTTTATAATTTTTACCTTTAGGTCTCAAGTCTGGTCAAATAAGATCTGTGAAATTCAAACTCGAATCTAATACGAGACTCAATTTTGAAAAAGTTAAATATAAGGCTAGATTAACTTGGGCTTAGCCCGATAATTTCAAGTCTGATTGAGCCCGAATTAAGATATAATACCCAAGCCTATTTGATTTGATATCAATAGTACAAGTTTAACTTTGACCTTTTTGCTGGCAGAGTTGGTAATAACGGTTTAAATCTAACTTAAACATACTTTAAGTCAAACTTAGATTAAAGGCAAACTTGAAGTTTGGTCTGAAAATTTGAAAGGCCTAACTCCTGCTAACAAAGTGGCATTTGATGCAACTTGAACGACTCAAATATTACAATTCGAATTTAATTAAAATTTATATTAGATTCAAATCATTTAAAATGATATCTTATATAAATATCATTTAAAAATAGTAAAAAAATTATATAAAAAGTCTAAACAATTATATATTTTAAACATATTACATATTATTAATTTATTAAGGAATTTATTTATAAATTTATTATTTTATTAAATTTGAGTTACTCAAAACATATGACTTAGGTACCAATACATACATTATTGATCCCCACGTGGCCCACTTCCAGGAATCTCTCCATGCACCTTCCACAATCCACACCCCTCGTTGGCTGTTTCGGTTTATACAATATGGATCCCCACTTCACTGTTCCAAAAGTCAAGCGGAATCCAGACAGCCTCCCGTAGAAGTCGTCGGATCCAACGGCCTGAAATCTCTATGAAACTGGCTACTTCATTGGCTGTTTCGCTTTACATAATATCGATCCCCACTTCACTTGTTTCAAAAGTCAAGCAGAATCCAGACAGAATCCCGTAAAAGTCTTCGGATGCAACGGCCTGAAATCGCTATGAAACTAGCTACCCTCCTGCGTGTAACGATCGCTACGGTCCTGATCGCCGCCGCCGCATCGCAAACAAAGCCAACATCCTACGTCAACCACACCGTCGGAGACGACGCAGGTTGGTTCTTTAACTCCTCCACCAACACCTCCGCTACTAACTACACTGCCTGGGCCGCTACTCAAACCTTCAATCTCGGAGACTACCTCAGTAAGCTTGATTAGATTTGCTGAAATTCGTTAGTAATTTAATTTTATGTAGAAATACAATCGTAAAATGTATGTTTTTTTTTAATATATTCAGTTTTCAAGACAAGCACTAATCAAACGGTGTTCCAAACATACGACGAGACCACATTCAGGAGCTGCCTCGTCGACGACGACTCCTCGGATAGTGATACATTCCAGTACTACGGAGGCAATACAGCGTTCGGCAAAGCGTTGACCATTCCAGTCCCGTTAACCATAGAAGGTCCGAATTACTACTTCTCCGACGCAGACGACGGGGCTCAGTGTGAAAATGGCTTGGCCTTCGAGATCAAAGTCAACCAAGGCCTCGGCTTGCCGCCTAGCCTGAACCAGCCCCCTCCGCCTCCATACATTGAGCCTCCTGGGCCTGATTCTGCTCAGTCTCCGCCGATTAATATCAACGGGTCGGAGACTCCGGTGACCGGCGGTGGTGCAATTGCGCACGCGCTTGCCTTTGGACAAGCTCTTCTTTTAACCGTTATTATTGGTTCTACAGTTTTTTAAACGCGCCACGTCGCATCTGGTGGTCTTTTCGAATTTAGACAGTTATTACGTTATTTACGTGTCGGTTTTGAAATTTTTGACAGCTGTTGTCGGAAAGTAGAGATTCTTAAGGCTTGTTTGGATGTGGGCTGTAGGGTACTGATTTCCACCGTCTCGTACGAATTAGCAATTAGCATAAAATAATTATCTTATTCTATTATTGTATATTTCTTGTATGCGGGTCGGAATCGGTCTCTCTATTAAATAAGGGTAAAGTTACGTATTATTGAATTTCTTCAAATCTTACCGTTCAATAAGACTTTTGCTTAATTTTATTGTTTGTTGTTTGTTATTATTATATGGTTTTTATATTGAAATTAAATTAAATTATTAGCATATAATATAAGGTCATTATTTGATATTTAATTATTCTAACTTCTTGTAATCAGTTCAATTAGGCGGAATGCGTAATCCAAAACGTAACCAAACGGACCGGTAATTCTAAACACCAGAAAATAACTGAAAAAAAGAAAAACGGACAGACTCGTAAATAAAACAAAAAACGAAGGAAAAAACTGAACGTGAGGGAGATGAATGCAAAGTCTGCCTTTTCTCTTTCTTTCCATGTTTGTGGAGGAAATGCTCACAGACCCAACACCATCATCATCTCGAGAGCTTGAAAATGACTTTTAATAAACACAAATTTAATTCTTATCTTATAAGATATTTTCAGTAACTGATTACCAATTCTCGAATATTTGTTCGATCGCTCTCTTCCTCTTCCGCGATCTCTTCGTTTTTCTTGTAAGTGTAAGTTTCTCTCTCTCTCTCTCGCTTTCTCTGTCTCTCTGTTTATGTATGTATGCAGAGATGTGGTATTGCTTGTTTGGGGTTTTCAGTTGTTATTTATCTGTGTTTTGTATTGTTTTAGGGGTGATTGTGTTTGGGAACCGAGAAAATGGGGCTGATTTCCGGAATATTCTTGGGGATGGCATTCGGTATCGCGTTGATGGCGGGATGGAAGCATATGATGGGGTATCGAGGCACCAAGCGAGTGGCTAAAGTGCGTGAAATTTTTGTTTTCTTGTTTTTAATTCCAGTTTGTATGTCAATTCTTGTTTGACTTTTTGCAACAATCAGCTGAATTGGAATTTGAGTGCTAAGGTGTCTATGTCTCGTTTCTGTTGGAGTTCTGTATGTTTCAGAGTGTTCAAGGATTGAGATGTGTGGGTGAAATGATTGTGGGGTTATGTATCTAAGTCGGTTAACTGGGAACTAGAGAAAGTGCTTTTCATAGAGCAATTTGTTGTGTTTCCTGAATCTAGACTAGTTTTGAGAAAATTTGGTTTCTGTTAAATTTAGCAATTCAATTTGCGTGTCAATTCTTATTTGACTTTTTGCAACAATGAATTAATTTCGAATTTGAGTGCTAAAGTGTCTATGCCTTGAATTTTGTTGGAGTTCTGTGTGTTTTAGAGTGTTCCAGGATTGAGATGTGAGGGTTAAATGATTGGGTTGAAGTGATTGTGTGTCTAATTTGGTTAACTGGGAACCAGAAAAGCTAAGTATCGCCTTTTAGGCTTTTCCTAGGGCATTTGTTGTGTTTCTTGAATCTAGACTAGTTTTGGGAAAATCTGGTTTATATGTTAAATTTAACGATTCAATTTTGTTGGATTGAGTACTTCTCTGGTTTGTTAAAGAGTTCCTACGATGAGCAAATAGTGGGAAAGTAAATGGTGGATATGAAATGGAAGAGAAGTGAAGATGAAATCAGAATGTATTTTCTTTTCTCTAGAGGACCTGAATTGACTATTTATACTTTCTTGTGCAGGCAGCTGATGTTAAAGTTCTTGCTTCCCTCAATAGAGAAGACTTGAAGAAAATATGTGGAGATAATTTCCCTGAATGGATATCATTCCCTGCCTTCGAACAGGTCTTCCTTTTATTCTAATAATCACACCAATACTTTAGTTATCAGCGAATATAAATGATGAAACCCTGAGTATTTCTGTTTCTACACCATAAGGTCCCTAGTCTATTTGCTTCCTCTTTCGACAACTGAATGATATTTTATAAATGCTTCTTTTTATTTAATCTTTATCACTTTGCTTTCATCTTGCAGGTGAAATGGCTGAACAAGCAGCTAAGCAAATTGTGGCCGTTCATTTCAGAAGTAAGTTTCTTCTTCTACTAGAATAAATAGCCTAGAAGTTCAACGCATGCTTTGGTGGTGTCAAAATTGATTTTTCCCCGTATTAGGTTGATGTAGTTAATTGTTTTATGGGCTTTAACATTTGCATTCTCTTTCATCCTTCTTTGTCTACAAATGTCTACTTACTGGAAAAGCAAAAGTTTGAGGGAAGAAGTGAGAATAATAGATAAGAGATATCCAGAAAAAAACTTTAATCATTTTGCAATTGGAAACTATTTCACATGTATTGTGCTTGATGTTGGTGGACGTACTTATCTACAGGCAGCTACTATGGTTGTTAAAGAATCTGTTGAACCACTCCTGGAAGATTATCGACCCCCTGGGATCACTTCATTGAAGTTTAATAAATTTACTTTGGGGACTGTGCCACCCAAGATTGAAGGTATGAATTTTCTGGCAAGCTTTTCTCTTATGGTATTTTCTCAAATCCAAATTCTATCCAGACTAGTGTCCTTGTTTCTTGAAGAGAAACAACTGTGTTCTTTCTCTATTTCCTTTTTTATGGTTTCTTTTAGCATATGTTCCTGCTTAATTACTTAATCAATGCAGGTATTCGTGTTCAGAGTCTCAAAAAGGGTCAGATCATTATGGATATAGATTTCCGTTGGGGTGGTGACCCAAACATAATTTTGGGTGTTGAAGCTGCACTTGTTGCTTCCATACCAATTCAGGTTGGTGCATTGATCATTTTATATTCCATTTCACTTTAGCCTTTTGGTTCAGTGCACTATTTCTAAAAGTAATATTTCATGAGCTGTGCTGCAGTTTAAAGATCTTGAAGTCTACACTGTCATTCGTGTTATCTTCCAACTTGCCGAAGAGATTCCGTGCATTTCTGCTGTTGTTGTTGCTCTACTTTCTGAGGTAGATTCTGAAATGTTTTGACTTAGTCAGGCTTCTTTCTGAAATTGTCTGATGTCTGATATTTTAGTTGTTCTATTGCATAACTGCAGTATGATATGCTGGTATTCCTACAGTCACGGTTACACGGGTTTCATGCATTTGGTATAATGCAATTTGTTTTCTCATTTTCTGAGCATATGCTCATTATGTGACGAGGCTGCTGTGAGATGTTTAAGTTTCAGTATTGTTGGTTTCATCATTTGGTTGTACTAGTAATTTAGGTGGGTGATAATCTCAGTTGGGAGGTCAAGTGTGAATATTTGATTTTATTGTTCTCATTAAAAAAAATTATTTGACACGTTGATTTATGCTGGCATTTTTGTGGTGTCTATTGTGGAGCTTAGAAGAAAATTCTATTTTATAATTTGATTGGATTTTCTAAGGCAATCGTTGTGCTATGCTGCATCTGCCACATGATTGTTGCCAGTTTCATCAGTTACAGTTCTTTTGAAAATGACCGAATTTCTTCAACATCCATCAGCCAAAGCCTAGAATTGATTACGTCCTGAAGGCCGTTGGTGGAAGCTTAACAGCAATTCCTGGAATTTCAGATATGATAGATGTAAGTTCTCCTAATTCTTATTTTTTTCTGTGATTTTTAATTGAGGTGATATTCTTATCCCCATTGATTCCATACGGTAGGACACAGTGAATTCAATCGTCACCGACATGCTTCAATGGCCCCACAGGATTGTTGTACCAATTGGTGGCATACCTGTTGATACAAGGTGAAAATGTTTGTTCTGATCCTCATTTCCTGTCATGATTTCCAGAACTTTTAGAGGATATAAATTGTTATGAAAATTTTGCAGTGAATTGGAGCTTAAACCACAAGGAAAGCTTACAGTCACAGTAGTGAAAGCGAATGATCTGAAAAACTTGGAAATGATCGGAAAATCTGACCCCTATGTGGTGTTACATATCCGGCCAATGTTCAAGGTCAAAACACAAGTTGTTGAGAGTAATCTGAATCCTGTTTGGAATCAAACATTTGAAATGATTGCTGAAGACAAAGAGACTCAGTCACTTATTGTTGAGGTATGAATTTGCTAAACTTGTTGCTTTTTTCTCATTGAGTATTGATTGTGTCAATGGAGTTTTGTCTTTCGGGGAAACTATGCAACAGTTTCTTTCTTTTATGTTTCTAGAGAAACTTACCGGATGAAGTTCATGCCACAGGTTTTTGATAAGGATATTGGACAAGACAAAAGACTAGGGATAGCAAAATTACCTTTGCATGAGCTTCAAGCAGAAACCTTGAAGGAAATAGAGTTGAGGCTTCTTCCAGCCCTTGACATGTTGAAGATCAAGGATAAAAAGGATAGAGGAACTCTTACCATCAAGGTCAATATTTTGAGATACCCTTGCTGTGGATATTGATTGATTTCATATGCTTCCTCTTCCTCATCATCTGGGGATCTGTGCTTAATTTACTATCTGGAGAATTACTTAACTGTTATCTTCTTTTAAGATGCTATAATGCAGGGCTTTTACCTTTCTTTTCTTTCTTGTGCTTATTTATAGGCTGTGTTGAATAGAATAGATGTTTTGGTTCATTGCAGGTCTTGTATCATGAATTTAACAAGGACGAACAGTTGGTTGCTCTAGAAGCAGAGAAGAAGATGGTAGAAGAAAGGAAAAAACTAAAAGAAGCAGGAGTTATTGGTAGCACAATGGATGCACTTGACGGAGCTGCATCACTCGTGGGGTCAGGTGTTGGAATGGTGGGAACGGGTATCGGTACTGGAGTTGGTCTTGTTGGAACTGGCATTGGTGCTGGCGTTGGGCTAGTGGGAACTGGTGTAGGTGCAGGAGTTGGTATTGTTGGCACTGGCCTTGGAGCTGTCGGCAGCGGACTGAGCAAAGCTGGGAAGTTCATGGGTAGAACAATCACTGGGCAGTCCAGTAAAAGAAGTGGCTCAGCAACTCCAGTTAATAGTGTGCAAGAGAATGGTGGAGCCAAGCCACTGTAGAGCTACTAGGGAAGTAAGTGTATCTTTCTGCTTGCACTCAACTGATTTGAGAAATTCTTTTACCTCCTGTCTTTTAGTCTTTGAACAAACTCCTATACTGCTGTTCTAGCATAGATATTGCCTACTCTCTTTCCTCATATCTTGAATGTGGTGTAGCAGAGTCATAAAGTGTAGAAAATAAGGTACGATTGTTCAGAATCCCTTATGTGAAACTGTAGTTTGCGGTGGTACAAATACATAACATGTTCTGATACTAAATTACTTGACATCATAGTTTTCTTAGAAACCTTGCCATCCTCCTTAATTCCCATATCATGAAGTTGTCACAAGAATGCCTGCCAGACTGAAAAGAGGTTCGGCTGTTCATCTTCCTTTTCTGCAGCTGTAGGTTAGGGAATTTTGTTTGGTGAAGCCGATCGTCAGTTTTAAGCTAAAATAGCCCAAAATTTAATTTGGGCCCGGTCTGATTAAATATTTTATTTTTAAAAATTAAAAATAACATCATTTATTACAAATTTTAAATTTCGAACTAGACAGCCTTAGCTTGAGCAAGGTCTGAATCTTGAAATTTTAAAAAAAAGTCAACTCTGACTTGAAGATCATTCAACACGGTCGAGCAAGTTTTGTCGTTTTTGGTGATAGTATTATTATTTTTAGTTGCCCACGCGGTGTCTTAGACGGGTCTCAATTATAAGAAGGTACCTTTAAGTCATCTACATCTAGACTAATTCTCGCTCGAGTCGGGTAGGTCCTTTACGGGAGGTACAACTCTGGCTCCAAGTTTTAAACGGCTACATACATGAGGGGAGTTTGAACTCATGACTTTATTTAAGCCAAGAGAACCCTTTACCAACTCACCTGTGTCGACTCACTAAAGACAACAAAAAAAGAATTTAGTTCAATAGTCAATAATCGATTTGGTTGGTTTAATCGGAAAAATTTTGAAATGGTTAACTTTTCAGTTCAAATTAGTAATAACTTTAGTCAACAATGATCAATTTTATCAATTAATCGAACGATTTTTATAAATTAATACATTTTTATAAATTAAAATAAATTAACTAATTTTTATTTAACAATTTTAATTAAATTCTTCTATAAATAAGAAAGATGTCTTTTAATCATATTTTATATTATTTAATTTTATTCAATTTTTAGTTAATTTTATGATAGTTTAATATTAACCTTTTTAATTTTAAATTTTTTGTCTTCTTAGTTTATTTTTTTCTAATTTTTATAATATTAATAAGAATAGTTATATTTTTGTTGGACCTCTATAATATTGACTTTAAAATGTCTATTTTAGAGGATCAGATCTCTTATTTCAATTATAGTGTTTCTATCATGTTTTATTAAATATTATCTACATATT
Organism: Erythroxylum flavicans; assembly: GCA_027576715.1. Lineage (NCBI taxonomy): Eukaryota > Viridiplantae > Streptophyta > Magnoliopsida > Malpighiales > Erythroxylaceae > Erythroxylum > Erythroxylum flavicans. The sequence goes on from JANZXP010000004.1 coordinate 1,736,693, forward strand.
TATGTGGACTCTACATAAATATCTAAATAAAATTTAATAAAATAAAATTAGAATAGAGTAATTGAAAGAGATAATTTGATGTGTAGTAACTACTAACCAAATTACATTAATGTGAGTTGGCCTCAAACCCATGTCAGCCCCACCATCACAATCATTTGACGTTTTAATTTATTTAATTTTATAACACTAGTTCAAACTTTAAAAAATAGCATTAAAATATTTTAACTTTTAATTTTTTAACAAAAATAACCTGATGTTAAGTTTTTTGTTCCACGTTAAATTAATATTTTTATCACATGACTGTCACATATTGTATCATATCGAGGATGAATTTTATTATTCTATAAATTAAAAATATTTAAAATTTTACAATAACAAAATTTGGTAAGTTTAAAATTTTATGATTATCTCTAATCTTATTACTAAGAGTCATTTATGCTCAGGGAAATAATATACTATATAAATAAATAAATAAACCAAATTATCAATGTTTTAAAAATTAAAATGGAAATTAAATCAGCTAAAGATTAAATAAAATTAAAATTTTGGAATAGAATTGAAAAAGATTATCTTTACCTATCAAAGATTTTAAAAATTAATTGAAAAATGACATTGTTAATTGAAAATTTATTTATTTATTTTAGTTTATAAGAATTTATTAATTTACAAATATTTACAAATATTTAATTAAGAAATTGATGCAAGAAATCAAACCAAAAAATTAAAAATCTAATTAAAAAATTAGATTAAACCGGTTGAGTTTTTTAATCATTCATATTAATAAATAATCTTATATATAAGTTATAGATAAATTATTGTCGTATTTTTTTATTAAAGATCTAACTATATAACTATTATTTCATTAACTTTTCATGATTATTATAATCTATATTGATTAAGGAAGCACGAACGTGACAAGCACTAAGTGCTCAGTAGTTGAATTGTTGAATAAATAATAAAAAGTACGATCGAGATGAATCCTACCATTTCCTACCATTCAAGGTTGGATTTCAAATGATTCTTCATTTTCAACTCATCGATTCAAACCGACTTTCAAATACGATGGAGCCAATGGTTAACGTCAACTCTTCAGCTACCATACTGTTAGAGTTTGTTAGGTGTAACCATAACTTTTGTGTATATTCCTTAGTTGACATGTATATCTTTATATAGGCAAGTGAATATTGTGTATATCTGTAGCTTGATCTTAGGAGCAAGTTTAGGAAAGATTTGTGTATATATTTCGCTGGCTTTCTGATTAATAAAGATTAGCAGACAGAAATTCTCCCGTGCACTTTTCTTGACATGGTATCAAAGCCACCATGGGAGACAAAGTAGAACCAAACAAAAAGTCATCTTTTCCATATGACTTAAATTCGAATGACAACCCTGGAATTTGCATCACGCCGGTGCAATTGAGGGGAGAAAATTATGCAGAATGGGCTCGTGCTATGCACGTGTCTCTAAGAGCTCGTCAGAAGTGGGGTTTCGTTGAAGGGACGATCACAAAGCTTGCAGACACGACCCCTGAAATCGAAGATTGGTGGACAGTGCAGTCCATGCTCGTCTCGTGGGTGATGAATACAATCGAGTCATCTCTACGCTCGACAATATCCTATGCAGAGAATGTAAAGGATCTGTGGAACGATTTGCAGGAAAGGTTTTCGGTGGTGAATGGACCAAGAATCCTGCAATTGAAGAATGATCTTGCTGAATGTAAGCAGCGAGGTCTTCCAATGGTGACTTACTATGGAAAGATGAAAGCTTTATGGGATGAACTGTTCGTTTATGAGCCAATTCTTACATGTAAATGTGCAGGATGCAAGTGTGACATAGAAAAAGAACTCTAGAAGAGGCGTGAACAGGAGATGGTTCATCAATTCTTGATGGGCTTAGACCCGACTATGTATGGGGCGGCTTGTTCGAATGTATTAGCCGCTGACCCGTTGCCCTCATTGAACTGTGTGTATCAGGTCATGGTACAGGAAGAAAGATTGAAAAGATTTGCTCTCACCAAAGAGGCACCAATTGAGGTTATTGGGCTCGCTGCTCAAATCCAATATAAAGAATCAGGTCGAGGAGAGGTGAAGGCCAAGGTTGTGATTTGTTCACAATACAACAAGCCTGGGCACGAAGCGTCTAATTGCTTCCAAATAATAGGATACCCAAAATGGTGGGAGCGCTCGCGTGGTGATGGACAAGGTGGGGGCCATGGCAGAGGAACCCAGCAGAACTGGCGTGGTGGTGGTCGAGGCCGAGGAGGTGGCTTGAGAGCTAATGTTGCGCAGACATCGACAGGAGGTAACTCGAGCCACAACGAAGAAAAATCAGATTTGTCATTCAATTCTGCTGATGTTACAACTGAACAATGGCAGACCTTGATGAATTTTATAAACACTCAAAAACCAGGTGCTAGTGGCACAAATGAAAAGATGACAGGTAAACATAAAAACTTGTCCTGGATTATCGATACAGGCGCATCGAATCATATGACGGGAACACTAGAAGGGCTTCTAGACGTGAGCAAGATGCCAAGCTATCCTGTTGGTTTACCAAACGGGAATGAAGCATTTGCAACCAAGATTGGATCAGTTTGTCTTTATGACAACTTTATTTTTGAAAGATGTGCTTTATGTCCAGGGTCTAACTTGCAATTTAATATCTGTGTCCCAACTTATTGATCATGAAAATTGTCTTGTCCAATTCACAAATAATTTGTGTGTGATACAGGACTTAGCCACGAGGACGCTGATTGGAGCGGGTGAGCGCAGTGATGGACTCTATTTTTTCCGAGAGATACCGAAGATAAAGGTCCTACAAGCTGGTGGAAATGGATCATTCGAGACTTGGCATGCAAGAATGGGTCATCCATCCATGAAGTCAACCAAGTTAGTTCCCGTAATGAATTCCAAAATTAGTAGTGATTTTATGAATAAAGGATGTGAAATTTGTCATAGAGCTAAGCAGAAACGTGAACAATTTCTGATTAGTGATTATAAAGCTGCTAGTGCTTTTGAATTGATACATTGCGATTTGTGGGGACCTTATAGAGTTAAATCCTCTTATGCAGCGTCATATTTTCTGACTATTGTTGATGATTTTCCCATGCGATTTGGATTTATCTATTGGTTGACAAAACTGAAGTGACACAATCTTTTAAACAATTTTTTGCTATGGCTGAGAGGCAATTCAATAAGAAATTAAAAATTGTTAGAAGTGACAATGGAACAGAGTTTACTTGTATGAATGAATATTTTCTGGAATATGGTATTGTCTTTCAAACCTTGTGTACTGGGACACCCCAACAAAATGGGCGTGTAGAAAAAAAGCATGGGCATATTTTGAATGTGGCTAGGGCACTACGTTTCCAAGGTAATCTCCCTGTCAGTTTTTGGGGGGAATGTGTTTTAGGAGCTGGTTATCTGATAAATAGAACTCCATCTTCTGTTCTGCGTGGAAAGAGTCCTTTTGAAGTCTTACTTGGTGAAACACCCTCCTATGACCATTTGCGTATATTCGGGTGCCTTTGTTATGCTCATAACCAGAAAACCAAAGGCGACAAATTTGCTAGTCGTAGTAGGGAATGCATTTTTATAGGATATCCATATGGCAAGAAAGGGTGGGAATTGTACGACTTGGAGACCAAGCAATTTTTTGTGTCACCAGATGTCATTTTTTATGAAAAAGAATTTCTCTTTGCCTCTGTGGAGCATTCCGTGCAACCATCTAGAGAAAATCCCACTAGTATGATCATTGATCATGTTGATGATTTTGAGAATATTGAAGCAAGGGGGGTAATCACGATGAGCATGTTGATGAAGAGTCTGACCAAGCAACAGGCTTGTTGTCGCCACAACTCTCATACGATGCGACTCCCTTACCAGAATCGCACCCTCAGCAAGTCGAAGTAGGTGAAGAGAGAGAAGGTGGAGAAGAAGAACTAGGTAAGGGTAAACGTCAGAAGCATCCCTCGCTCTTATTGAAGGACTTCGTCACTCACACCATTCCAAAAACGAGTCCATCACGAAATTCATCTGTCTCCCAGTGTCCCTCAGGTACTCCTTATCCCCTTGCACACTTTGTGAGTTGTGATAAATTCTCTGTGGGCCACAAAAATTTTCTTGCAGCAATTACTGCGGAACAGGAACCAGTACACTTTTCCGATGCAGTGAAGGTAGACAAATGGCGTTCTGCCATGAATAAAGAAATTGAAGCTTTGGAAAATAATGGGACCTGGATAATCACTAATTTACCTCCTAGTAAAAAGGCTCTAGGCTGCAAATGGGTCTATAAGATCAAATATCATTCAGATGGGACGGTTGAACGATATAAGGCTCGCTTGGTTATTTTTGGCAATCATCAATTGGAAGGCATTGATTACATAGATGCTTTTGCTCCAGTTGCTAAAATGGTTACTGTTAAAACTTTCTTGATAGTTACAGTCTTAAAGAAGTGGGAAATACACCAGATGGGTGTACATAATGCATTCTTGCATGGAGACCTCGACGAAGAGGTTTATATGAAATTGCCTCCTGGTTTTCATATGACACAACCAGGAAAAGTTTGTCGTTTGAAGAGGTCACTTTATGGTTTGAACCAGGCTCCCCGTTGTTGGTTTGCCAAACTATCCACTGCCCTGAAAGCCTATGGTTTTGTTCAATCCTGTGTGGACTACTCACTTTTTTCATTCCATAAAGGTGAGATTCAACTCAATGTTTTAGTTTATGTTGACGACTTGATTGTTTCGGGCGATGATAATCAGGCGATTCACACCTTTAAACACTATCTCAGCACATGTTTTCACATGAAGGATTTGGGGACTCTAAAATATTTTTTGGGTGTTGAAGTTGCCCGACATACCACTGGTATCTTCCTGTGTCAACGGAAGTATGTCCTGAATATTATCTCTGAAGTTGGTCTGTTGGTAGGAAAACCCGCAATGATTCCTATGGAGCAGAATCAGAAGCTTGCTCTTGCCACTGGCCCATGTTTAGATGATCCTAAGCGCTATCGACAATTGGTTGGTCAACTGATATATCTATGTTTTGCTCGCCTTGAGCTATCTTATAGTGTTCATCTTTTATCTCAGTTCATGCATCAACCTAGGCAGGAGCATTGGGAAGCTGCTTTGAGAGTAGTATGATATTGAAAGGAAATCCAGGACAGGGCATATTATTACAGTCTTCGTCTGACTTACGACTTCTTGGTTGGTGTGTTCAGATTGGGCAGGATGTCCTTTGACGCGTAGGTCACTTACAGGTTGGTTTGTTCAGCTTGGAGATTCTCCTGTATCATGGAAGACTAAAAAGCAACATATTGCCTCCCGATCCTCGGCGGAGGCAGAGTATAGATCGATGGCTATGACTACATGTGAGCTGAAGTGGCTAAAGGAGATTCTTCGGAGCTTGGGTGTGTCTCACTCTCTGCCTATGATATGTTGCATTATGATAGCCAGGCGGCTCTACACATAGCTAAAAACCCTATTTTTCATGAACGGACAAAGCAAGTTGAAGTTGACTGTCACCTTATTCGTGATGAGATCTTATCTGGTAATATTCAAACAATCTTTGTTCGCTCCCAAACACAGCTTGCTGATTTTTTTACGAAAGCCTCGGGTAAACCTTAGTACGATAATTTCCTTCGTAAGTTGGGCATTACGAACATTCATGCACCACCGTGAAGGGGGGTGTTAGAGTTTGTTAGGTGTAAACATATCTTTTGTGTATATTCCTTAATTGACATGTATATCTTTATATAGGCAAGTGAATATTGTGTATATCTGTAGCTTGATCTTAGGAGCAAGTTTAGGGAAGATTTGTGTATATATTTCGCTGGCTTTCTGTTTAATAAAGAGTAGCAAACAGAAATTCTCCCATGCTCTTTTCTTGACACATGCCTTAAATTTCAGGCTCCACCACTCCAACTACTCCTTCCAATCTCCATATATAAGTACACACTCTTGAATCTATTCAACGAATACTCTTCAATGGATTCTGTCACAGATCCTTTTCAGTTCTTGAACATCTCTCTAAGCCCTGATGGCGATTCACTCATCAGAAACGTCTCATACCCTGATGCACCACCGGTTGAAAACGCTATTCCGGATTCTGACTCACCCCAACTCGCTCTCTCCAAGGACATCACTCTCAGCCCTACGAACAAGACCTACATCCGCTTGTATCGCCCACTAAACCCTCTTCCACCCAACACCAAGCTTCCCGTAATTA
>JANZXP010000004.1:1764816-1787972 GCA_027576715.1 Erythroxylum flavicans
GGCTCATTTTATGGCTTTAGGAATGGTGGAGATTCCTAAAGCCATAAAATGAGCCTCCCCTCTTTAGTTAAATCTTCCCAAAATTGTTTATCTTTCCTTAAGGCAAAATTCCCTCTCTCTTTTCATAATATTTCACCTGTATTATTTTCTGAAAATAGTGAAATATTAATTTAGTAGTGTTTGAGGAAGTATGTATAAATTGACTGAACCTAATTAAATTTTGGTATTCTTTATTTGTCTATTTAATAGCTACTGTCGGGTATAATTGTAGTGAATTATTGTGTTATTAAATTACATGTATAGGAAAATTATGTTTAGGAGGTTGAGTTTTAAGTGAGACCGTTTGTGACCTCTCCAGTCTTTCCTGAAAATTTACCTAGTGTTCTCTATTCACCAAGGCAATAGTACTCAAGATAAATTTGTTATTATTAGTGGAAATTAACCCGAGTCTTACAACACAATAATCCTTTAACCTGTACAGTTCAAAGGAATTACGATAGGTTAAAGATGCTAACATGATATTGAAAAGGAACAATAACAACAACAGCAACAATAATAACCTTAATTTATAAGGCTCTCTATTTTGTGAGAGTTAGGGGAGAGACATTAATTATATGCAGTCTTTTCTTTACATTTTACAAAAAGATTGTTTCTCTTTGCATTTTATAATTATTAACGATCATCATTATTATTAATAGATGGCTACTAATAGGTTTAAATTTTCTATTGAATAATGATGTTCGCAAATAATCATTAAAAATTAGTCACCAATAAAATAAAAAGAAAAAGCTTTTAATTATGCCTTTTTTGAATGAACATGAAATAAGAAATTGATTAAACTCTGAAAAACAATTAATTTAAACAACATAATTAGGAATTCAAAATAGTGTTTATGAGTACTCAATGTTGTTTTATGAGCAACATTCCCTTTTGTCTTAATTTAATCGACATAATTAAAAACTCAAAATGTAACAACCACGTGACACTAAAGCTTGTCATCAAATTTAAAAATGTATAATAAGTGCACTACAATAAGGTAACCTTTCAGCTACTTCTTTTTCCTATTGTAATTAGAGATGTCAACAGGCTATGGTGGTCAAGATAGGTAGGCTCGTAGCTTGGCCTGATCACAGGTTGCTCGGCCTGTGACCTGGCCTATAGCTCGACGAGTTACGGGTGGGTTGAGCTAACTCAGCCTGCCATTTCTTTAAAGAAAAACTTCCAAAAGAATGTCGTTTTGAAAGTAACAGTCGGACCACAGGTCGAGATCGGGTGGGTCATACGTGATCCAGTCAACTCAGACCAAAATTAAGCCAGATCAAACCCTTTTGACATCTCTAATTGTAACTAAAAGTAAGCCTTTGTGACAATTTTAAAAAGTATCACCGATGACTTACACAAAAAGCATTGCCAAAGGTTAAGTCTTTGGCGATTTTGGTAGTTTAGAAACTCAAACATAAGCAAAATTTAACACTTTTTATTTCTTATGTATAATGATAAATTCACTAATTTCGAGTTGATCATTTTGTAATTCAATATCACATTTATAAAAATCAAAATTAATATTATTCATAATGATTCTAAGTCTAAAAATAAATTTATCTAACAATAATTTCATTTCAAATATTTATAAAATTATAAACTCAAAATTAATTAATTAATATTAAATAGATCTGTATTTTTTATTTTTCTTTTTAAAAATATATGATTTGATAATTTTATAAGGTGTGAAATTTTTTAAAAATAGTTTTAACATAAAGTTTGTAATTCTCATTATATATATGTATTGTCTGTATATCAATTTTATTTATATATTCTATTTAATATTTATTAATAGTTAATATATAAATGTATAGATAATAACTATAATTAATATAATATTATATGGTAATTAATATAATAATATATGAATGTATAGATAATATATCCATTTTGTCATATCTTAGTAATCATATTAATTTTTTGATTATATACAAATTCAATATTATTTTATAAAATTTATATATTATATATAATTTCTATAGATGAGCCTTTGGGGACAATTATGTAGAATCATCGTTAAAGGCATAGCATTGTTGACATGTGACATTTAATTAACAGGTTTTGAAAATATTTAATGTTTAAATTAAATGTTTGAAAATGTTAAAATTTAAATTATATTATGATAAAAACTTTAAAATTAAAAATACACTTTTTAATTTTACTTCTAAAAATGAGTTATATTATTATATATATTATTTTAAAATTGTAGTTTATATAAAAATGAGTTATATTATTATATATATTATTTTCTTTTTTGCACTTACAATTAAAATTTTTGACTAGTCTAGGCTCGAACCGTCTCTGGCCCATTACTTCAGGCGTAAGCCCCAACATATAACCTAGGAAAGTCCGGCAAATAACAATAAAACAACTCCCAGTGATGCGCACTTAATCATGTGCGATGCGCACTTAATTTAACCTTAGTTTATCTGACTTGCACTTAAAAATGGAGCACACACATGCTTTGCAGGTGCGGTTCACAACTTTACAACATCGCTCCTTATACCTTGGCGAGAAATGTTCGGAGAGAACCAAACCGCGCCTCAATCTCGTCAGAAAATGGCCAAATCTGAGACTTCTCAGTCCATACAACGACTGCCGGAGGTCCTGCTCATCCGAAAACCCGCGGTGTTCAAATTCTGCGGCGAACAATCCATCGCTTCCGATAATTTCCGTTACCTAAAGGCCTACGAGTCACCGCTTCCTCTGGACCAGTTCCTCACCGATCATGCTCACTCCGTACAGGCCATCCTTTCCACTTCCTGCAGTCCGGTCACCGCCGACGTCCTCCGCCTCCTCCCGGAAGTGCGTGCGGTGGTCACCACCAGCGTTGGAGTCGATCACGTCGATCTCTCCGAATGTCGCCGCCGTGGAATCAAGGTGGCTAATGTGGGGAGCGTGTACTCCGCCAACGTGGCAGATCTGGCCGTTGGGCTGTTGATTGATGTGATGAGGAAGATTTCGGCGGGTAACCGCTACGTGAAGCAACGACATTGGTCTACTAATGGAGATACCCCTCTTGGTTCTAAGGTTGTATTTTCTCAACCTTATTATCATAAATTGAGGTTTATTAAACTGTTTTAAGCTTGTATTATATTAGTAATTATATTTTAAATTTTGGTTAATTACATATATCAATTGCAATAATAGAAAATTATAATAATAGATTGATTAATTATATTTACACTCAAATCTTCTACGTGTTATTTGACTGTGTGTCTTTTGTATTTATTGCATAATACTTACCTCTTAATTAGTTTAACTCAGTTTTGAGGATCAATTCCTTGTTCCCGTTTCTGCATATATTGATAGATGGATGAATGATCTTGAACATAGGGTGGCACACGGAAACGGAAACTGTGCCCCTTAGTTTCATACTTGGCGGATTTATCGGTCGGAGTTACACTTGTACAGATCTTTTTTTATCAATATTTGTATATTACCTTTTAACCTATTTGAAGTTACTCTTGTTTAGGTCTTTTTGGTATGTATATTTATCTTCCCGTTTATTTTTAATATTTGACATGTTTTAAACGTTCGTAATTTTGTATTACAATACCTATTGACTATTACTATTAATAAATTTTTATGTATCTTTTTATTTATTTATTTTTAATATGTATACATAGTTTAGAATTTTGTAGCATCTTTATGACACATTTATATGTGGATTTATTAGAAACAATCTTTCTATTAGGTAAGAATAAGATTGCGTATTATCGGATTTTCCTAAATTTCACATTTCAACATGACTTCTACTGAGTACTGTTATTTTGTAGTACACTCAAATCTGTTTGGTTTAATTTTGTATTTATTAAAATTTATCATTTCTTTTTTTTTAAAATGATCATTTAGATTGATTATTATATATATTAAACATATTTTAATAATTACAGCACAATATAGTATTAAATTTATAAAAATAAATAATAATTTTTATGATATAATGATTAAAGTGAAACACGTCAATTTTTAATTAATTAATTAAAATAAATAATAACTTTTAAGATAGAATAATTGAAATAAAAATCATTAATTTTTAATTTATTTAACTCTTTTTGTTTTCAATTTGAACTGAATTCTGTGTATAAATATGTATAAATTTCAACCTTAAAGATGAGTTCCTCAATTCTATATTGATTCCTACAACATGAACATCATGTTGGAATTTGCAAATTTGTATGTAATTTCTGGATGACTGTTTGTTTATGTCTTATTACAGTTGAGAGGGAAGAGGGTGGGAATTGTAGGATTGGGGGGTATAGGAAGTGAAGTTGCTAAAAGGCTCGAGGCCTTTGGATGCCGTATTTCATACAACTCTCGGAACCGAAAGCCTTCCGTGTCTTATCCTTTTTATCAGGAAGTACGTGAACTTGCTGCTGATTCTGATGTTTTGATCATCTGCTGTGCGTTGAATGACCAAACACATCACTTAATCGACAAGCAAGTGTTGTCTGCTCTGGGAAAGGAAGGGTTCGTCGTTAATGTTGGACGTGGTCCGATCATCGATGAGAAGGAGATGGTAAGTTGTTTGATGAAAGGAGAGATTGCAGGTGCTGCGCTTGATGTGTTTGAGGATGAGCCTGATGTTCCTCAGGAACTCTTTGCATTGGATAATGTTGTTCTGTCTCCACATTCTGCTGTTTTTACTCCAGAAGCGCTCAGGGATTTGAGCGAGCTCTTGGTTGGGAATCTTGAAGCCGCCATAGCAAACAAACCGTTGCTTTCTGAGTTAAATTGGTGAGTTTTGGAATGCAACTCATTGTGTGTGAACTTGTACTTGTCAAGTGCTTGTTCATGAGTTGGTTCGATGAGATGGTGTTCAATAAGTAAAGTTCCTGTGTCGATAGCCAACTTCCATGGTCGTTCAGGTTAATAAAGAATGCATCTTTGATTCTAATTTGCTTCTTCTTCGCCATCACTTCAGTTTCTTGCACCTTTCCGCTTTCTGTTACATTGTCGAAACACCAATGGAGCAAAACAACCAAACTTCAGAATCTCTAGACCTCCCCAACGTACTCGTTCTAAAACCACCAACAGTCCTGCCAGTTCTCCGCGGCCATTACATTTCATGAGACAAATTTCACTAAATAAAAGCTAGGGAATCATCACTCCCTCTGGACCAATTCCTCACCGCAAATTCCCACTCCATCCAAGCTCTTCTCTGCTACCGCGAAGCTCTAGTCACCGATGACCTACCCCAGAGGGAGTGATGACCTACTCCAGAAGTTGCCATCTGTGCTGCTTGTTGTCACTGCCAGCGCCGGTATTAACCACATTGACTTGGGGGCCTGCTGTTGTCATAAGGTTGCCGTGACCGATGCCTGAAATTTGTTATCCGATGACGGGGCCGAAGCTGCAGGATTGTCGATTGATGTGTTGACAAACATTTCAACTTCTGTTCAGCAGGGGTAGTTAGATTCCGTGCTTGCTTCCCGAGAAGAGCAAGGGGATTTCTGGTGGACCCTAACTAGTAAAATAAAAGGGCTTTTGGTGACATTATATATTGGAGTTGCTAAGAAAAAAAGCTTTTGCTTAAGAAGAAGTTTAAGCCTAATATGAAAATTTACACTTAAAGAGGAAAATTATTGGAATTTTAAGTGTGAGTATAAATTTCACGGTAGAAAGAAATAGAAGTAGTGAAGGAGTGGAAAGGACTCATAAATTTAATGTCTTAAAATTTTGGATTAAAGTGTGGTGTCAAATCTTACGAGTATGTTTTCTCGCTAAGTCTATATTGAAGATCTATATAAGTGAGCTTCCTGTACCTAACAAGCTAAATATGGGAGTTGCACCATAATTTTTTCAATAATGTTATTTTCGACATGTGCAGAAATGAAAGGCTTAGAATTGGTTCGTTAAGGTGGAGTGTAGTTGTAAGATCAGTCAAAGTCGTCAAGGTGGAGATTGCTAGGATTGATTTCTTTGTTTTTTTGTCCCACATTAGTTAGGGAGCATATTTGGGACAAGACTATTGCCTGTATAAGGAGGGTACTACCTTCTTGATTAGGTACACCAATACAAAATCAAAGATTTATAATAACAAATTTTGACTCTAGTTAAATTCCTCTTTTAAGGTGGGAGTTGGAGAATTTGTTTTGAGTATTTTTTGTGAGTGTATTGGGGTATTAGATGAAAGGAAAAATTGTGTGATTGTAAGAATTTTTCAATAGTCGATTTTCTTATCGATACTTGTGATTTTTTCTCCAATTTAAAAATTTTTACGTAAATTTTCTTGTGTTATTATTATTTCCCTATTTTCTTATATTTTTACCTATAAAATATTTTTGGGTGTGAATATGATTCTGTATTCACAATAGAGCTGACTCAGCTGTAGGATTGTTGATTGATATGTTGACCAACATTTCAGCTTCTGATCGGTACGTTGGACGGAGGCTTCACTAAAGGGGACTATTCTCTTCGTTTTAAGCTACGTTCTTTCTTTTAGGGTTAAATTCTGTGACACATTATTAATGTATATTTTAATTTTTAAAAATTATCAATAATATTTTTATAATTTTAATTGAATTTTTAATAAAACAATTTTATTTTACTTAGTTGATTCTTAAATAAAACAGCAATTTTAAAATTAAATCTAATTTATTGACTTTAAATCCTACCTCTTTCATCTTAGAACACCATGTATCAGGGATCCACATGTAAAACACAAGAAAGGGCAATAATGAAACTACTTGTATATAAGGAGAGAATCAGCAGATAATGTCTTTTCATAGTATTATATCGATAATTAATTTAAATTGGAACACCGAATTAAGCTGCTAAATGCATCGGATTGATGTAGAGATCGGATCGATTACATACATATTCCCTAAGTTACGCGTAGGTGTTTGATTTGAACTGTTTTTATAATGGAAATAAGTGCCTCAACTCTCAACCACATCCACAAATCTATGAGCAAAGTTGGCAGGATACGTGGTTCATTAGCATACACATTTTTCACCTTTCAAAAACAGAGGGGATAATAAATTAAATAATCTTTAGTCTTTTAAAAATTTTCAATTCAAAATTTTTAAAAATTTTAATTTAGTAATTAATTTTTTAAAAAATTGTATAAATTAAGTCAAAAACAATTTTTTTATAAATGTAAACCATTGATTTGTTTCAAAGATGAATGATAGAGACTTTAAAATATTTAATTTGAAAGGATTTAACTTAATATTCAATTCTCACTAGTTTTAACATATTTAAAGGAATAACAAATTAAATAGTGATTCATTTTTAAATTCTTTTAAAGTTTTCAATTTAGTGATTAATCTTTTAAATTGGTATGAATCAAGTTAAAGTATTGTTTTTACTAATTCTAATATTTTATATTCACCAAATGCAACGTAATTTTTGTAATTCTCAAACAGTAAAATTTAATAAAATTTGACTCAATTTATATAAATTTTAAAAAGTTAGTCACTAAATAAAAATTTTTAAAAATTAAACACCTTTGAATAACTTCACTTTTTTTAAATAAGCATAAAAATGTGACCCATAATTAATTTAAGAGAATAATGAGTTTGTAAATATAAGAAATTAATGCAAGATTTACATTTAGGGAAGTGAAGATGTAAAAATGTCATGCATTGTCCAACTTATGCTACAAAAACAAACTATAATCTCGTTTGGTAAATAACTTATCAGCTAATTTTTAGCAATTTCAAAATTTGTAGCTGATTGAACATATCAAACACTCGATAAAAATGTTTGGAAAATGATTGACTAGATTGACGAATTTAAACCAATCAGCTGAAGTAGAAAATAATTGAAATATGTAAAAAGTCAATTATACTTTTTATTTTGCTTTTAAAAACATAATTGTCACGTCAGTGATAGAAATTGTCACAGGCATGACATAAGTATCTTGTGTCACGCCCATGAGTCCTTTTTATTTTTTATTTTTTATCATTTTAAGTTTAACTATGCAATTATTAGTTTTATAAAAAATAAAAATAAAAATAAAAATTAATTTTAATTTTAATTTTAATTATACTACTATTAAATTTTTTAAAAATTAAAATTAAAATGATAAAAAATAAAAAATGTTTTAAATTAAGTGTCACAGGTGTGACACTTATTTTGATTTTTATCATTTTATTTTATTTTTTAAATAAAATTTTAAAAAAAATTTAAAGTTTAAAATTTGATTAATTTATTAAATTTTTTTAATTAATTTATAATTTATAAAATATTAAATTATATTAAATTAAAAATTGATAAATTTTATTATTATTATTATATGATCTATGTTTTTTATTAGAGTTATAAACTTAATTTTTATAAAATTAAATATCTAAAATCTTATGAAAACATTCGAAGAAATATTAAGATATAATTGTTATGTTCTTATAATTTTTTTTAAAGTCATACCCTTATAAGTCATTTTATACATAAATAATCAATACTAAATAGCTAATTTTACCAAACATCTTTAATAAACATCTGATATTATCCACTGATTAAATCAACTGATATAATTCACTATTAGCTAATCGCTGATAAAATCAGTTAGCAGCTAATGCAATCAATTGATTGTCAAACATGGTCTATATGATAAACTGAATCTCGATTCTTAATTAATTGAATTAGATAAAGTTAAAATTTTCATTGGAATTCAAAATTTTTAATATAAGGGTGTATATATATATATATATTCATTTTTAATAAATTATTTACGAAATAATAATTTCGAATCAAGATTTGATAACTTGGAACTTACAACTTCTAAAAATTGGATTACGGTACAAGTTGATCCTTGAAAAGAACTATATTCTGTTAACCACTTGAACTGAATCTCTTGCAAAAGAGTAGAGTAAGTACAGACTCCATTAAAGGCTAAGAACATGTATTTGGTTCAAGGTTGTCACTTAGCTTTGGACATCTGATACTGTGACTCCACTCCAGCTTTTCAAAAGCTATTGAATCATGAATGGATACGATTCCATCAAGAAATAAACAAGTCATAGATCGAAAAAGGCTCAATTCAATCTTCACTAGATGCTCAATACTGCATTTAATCTAAAGTTTTACATTTAAAGATCGACATAGAAAAGGTTATATACCCTATGTATTAAGTTAAGACCTTAGTCCTTAGTACGATATTGTACTTTCAATACGTAGATTTTGACTATAGAAAGAGGTAAATCCAAGACAATCAATCAAATTCATAATGTAAATATATATCCCGCAATGCACACGATATATATATAAAATAATAAAAATTTATTATTTATTTTCATGTAAGTTTTTCGGAAACAATCTCTATACTAGTTAAAAGTAAAGTTGCGTAGTACTAGACTTTCCTAAGTTTTCATATTAGCGAGATTTTTACTGACTTGTTATTATTAACGTACTTTCAAATCAAATAATAATATAAACAATCAATTTTTTGAGAGATCTTTCAATACTATTAAAGTGTTTTTTAAGTAAATTAAAATAATATAAAAAGTATTTTTAAAACGAATAAAATGAAATCACAAAATCAAATTTGTATTTTTCATATACTACATTACAGTCAATTACAAAAAGGAAATAGACAAGAATGTTTAGTGTCCAATACAAAATTTCTCATAAGTTGATGAACATCCCTCGTGCAAGTCTACTACTTGAAGAACTCTTCTGATTCACCTTTCAACCTAAAAGTTGAGGACACCTTCATTTACCTGAAAATCTAAAACAAGTCTCAATGTCCCATGGTCGTGGAAATCTGCAACTGTTGCTACTCCATCTTCTTGCTCAAGACGAAGACAAACAGAATGAATTTGCAGTATAAGTGTCACATCGATCTATAAGCTGAACAAGAATTTAAAAGAAAAAAATAACTAAAGAGGTTGAGTTTAATTCGTCACAACACACTAATCTAAACTCAGGAAGCCTCTTCTTGTTGGTGGGGAATTGGCATCCAATGAAGTGAACCACCTTTCTTAAAGGTCCTTTTCCCAAAAAAAAAAAATGAAAGTACAAAAGCTTTTCAATTCATTCTGTTGAAGATAAACCCTATACATCACGTCAAATTCTCTATTCCAATTATTATATTCCAATCTTGTTTTATTAGATCTCATCTATGTGTTTATGTGAGATTCACGTAAATATGTAGATGAGATTTAATAAAACATGATAGAAACATCATAATTAAAATATGAGATCTGATCCCCATATATACTGCTTGTTTTTTTCTCATTTCCATTTATTTCAAGTAAATTTATCACTTTAAACTATGAAAATCATGAGTTAATGATAACGAGGTATATACTTGTATATTTTTTATCTTTAAGGTAATAGATTAAAAAATAACTAACGTTTCAATTCAGTGTTAAATTTTTAAAAGTTTTTAATTTAATAATTAATCTTTCAAAATTTATGCAAATCTGTTTTTTTATCATGATTAATAAATAGACATTCCCGTTAAATGATAGACAGATCATTTTAGTAAAAACAATATTTTAACTTAATTTGTACAAATTTTAAAAGATTAATCACAAAATAGAAAACTTGTAAGCACTATTTAATTTGTTATTATCTTATTTTTGATGTTTTGTAAAAAGGGTATTTTATATATCATTAAATTTTAATAAACATTATTTTTTTGAACTACCCAAAATGCAAATTTTCACTTATAAGTTAATGTGCAATTGAAGTAGTAGTAGGATTATTTGTCATTCATAACTTGTGACACGAGGAATGAAGACAAAGTATGAGACTATGGATGGCCACACACAATGGAGAGTGGAATGACGCAACAGTAAAACCAACAAGATTCCAATGTTCTTGAGTCAGAACTCACTGTCTTTTCTCTTCTCTTCCTCTCTATTCTTCTTATTAAAACTCTCCTCCTATCCCCTCTTTCCCTCTCAAAACCAACCTATCAACTTTCTCTCTTTCTTTTTCTATACCAACAATTCCAAAGTACGTATTTGGTTATAACTACATTCTCTTTTGTAGTTGGTGTTCTTCATAACATGACACTAACTCCTCCTCCTCCTCCTCCTCCTCCTCCTCCTCCACCAGTTGAGGAACAAATGCCATTAGTGTTTGATGCATCAATTCTTCAACACCAATCCCATATACCAACTCAATTCATTTGGCCTGATCAAGAGAAGCCATGCCTTGATTCACCAGAACTTGCAATCCCTCCTATTGACTTGGGAAGCTTTTTATCAGGAGACATGTCAGCTATGTCAAAAGCTTCTCAGCTGGTTAACGAGGCATGCAGGAAACATGGGTTCTTTCTAGTGGTCAATCATGGAGTCGACTGCAAACTTATAGCCAAAGCTCACGAGTACATGGACATGTTCTTTGGCAAGCAACTCTCCGAGAAGCAAAGAGCTCAAAGAAAGATTGGTGACTACTGCGGATATTCCAGTAGCTTCACTGGCAGGTTCCTCTCCAAACTTCCATGGAAAGAAACACTTTCTTTTCGATTTTTTGCTGACCCACATCAGTCCTCCAAGATTATTCAAGAATATTTCTTGAATGTAATGGGAGAAGATTTCACAGAATTCGGGTAAGCCCAAAGTTTTCATTTCCTATAGCTTAAAGGAACTTTCCAACTTTATCTGCCATTGACATGGTTTGAGTTCCATTCATTCAGGAATGTGTACCAAGAATACTGTCAAGCCATGAGTTCTCTCTCTCTTGGGATTATGGAGCTTTTGGGGGTGAGTCTAGGAGTTGACAGAACTTATTTCAGGGAGTTTTTCCAAGGGAACGACTCGATAATGAGATTGAATTACTACCCACCTTGTCAAAAACCTGATCTAACTCTTGGAACTGGACCTCACTGTGATCCAACATCATTAACTATCCTTCATCAAGATCAAGTTGGTGGCCTACAAGTTTTTGTGGACGGAAGCTGGCGATCCATCAATCCTGATCCACAAGCATTTGTGGTCAACATCGGAGACACATTCATGGTAAGTGTATGTCGGCACTCTTCAATGACTTTGTTAAACTAAGCTTACTACAAAACATAACAACCAACTGATCTATGTAATAGTATGTTAAATGTCTGGTCTTTTCAGGCCCTGTCAAATTGCAGATTCAAGAGTTGCATGCACAGAGCAGTGGTGAACAGCACAAGAGTAAGAACATCATTAGCATTCTTTCTATGTCCGAACATGGAAAAAGTGGTGAAACCACCAGAAATCCTAGTGGACTCAGAAAATCCCAGGATGTATCCGGACTTCACATGGCCAAGTTTACTAGAATTCACGCAGAAGCATTACAGGGCAGATACAAAAACCCTAGAAAGCTTCACAAGCTGGCTTCAACAGAAGAATAACTGAGGAAAAGATTTTAGAGGAGAAGAGTAAGTGCAGGGGACTTTTGGTAATTCGTTGATCAGGAGGAAAAAAAGAAGTGACAGGCCAACAGAAACTCCAAAACGATTGCCCACTAAGCAGTGGTTTATGGCTGTAAGTGTGTGTTTGGTGATGTAGAGCATCGTATAAAGAAAGCAAATTGTTAGAATAAAGATTTCTATGGGACCTTCTTCTTCATCTTCTTCTCTCTTTTCCTCCTTTCATTGTCTCTCTGTCTTCTCTGTCTCATTTTGTTCCCTTGGTCGCTCAGTATGTATAAGAAAGAATAGTTGATTCTTGACTGACTTCTTTGAGGCCACCAACGATTCTGTTTGCCCCGTAAGTAGTATCTGAGTCCTTCAAAACTTGTTAGATTCTCATATCAGGATTTTCAATAGCACACCTTGAATGGATCATATACATTCCAATGCCATTTGGTTTGGTTCACAACCACATACGTGATCGACTAAGTACATCACTATGATTTCTCAAGGAGACTCTGTTTCTGGCTTATCTCAAAGAGTTCTGGAAAGGATGAATCCATTCATATTTCTCCATTTTCATATCAGAAACAAACAAGAAAGGGACAAAGAACAGAAAATAAGCATACCCATCAATGGCTAGTGGAAGAAATTTCCCTCCTAAAGTAGCAGGAAAACAGAGTCCACGAGAAATCTATGGCCTGTACTATATATAATATTAAATCACATAGAGTTCTATTAACTTTCATCATACAGACACAAAAAGACCAACTGGGTCACTGTGATCTGCTCATTCCAACCTCACCAAATACCCAACAATACTATTTTTCTATACGTTTAAGAATCAGAAAAAAACTGGTATTTGCTAAAATATTACCAAAAAGCTGCTCTTTTTAATTGTATAATTTGTTGATGCATGGCTCCGATGTGTTCTACAATTTTCAGATAATCATCAACTCAATGCCAATCTTCCAAGTCTTTCTGTTACAAATAAAAGTTTAAATTGCAAGCTCACATTATTATCATTCCAGCTAATTATCCTTCTGTAATTGCAATTTGCAAGTCAGCCATATATAACAGAGCACATGAATTACTTCAGTTGGAGATCTGCCAATAGGTGTAAAAGTTCTTTTCAGGACTCTTTAAGATACCAATCAATAGTGTTGTGAAATTCGTATCGTACTGGTGGATGCCGTTCGAAAAATAGAACCAAATTATATTAGATTGTTATACCAAAGTGTACCATAGAATTTTGTGTTACATTAGTTGTACTCCAACCTGTCAGTACAATGGTGAAGGCCATAATACCATACAAATATTGGAACAAAATTATAAATTGTTAAATTGAAAAAAATAGTTTTATAGTTAAATATTTTTAAATAATATTCTTATGTCTAGAAATAAATTATTTTTATTATTGAGTATAATTCTAAAATATCTTTTTTCAATTTGAAAGATAATACGAAATTGAATTTTAATTGTAAAAAAATTTAAATACTATCTTTTATTTTTAAAAATTACCTCAAAAGTTATTACCAGTAAGATAAAAGGTTTCAGGCTTAAAAATTCAACCGATATTAAACCATTATAAAATTAGTATACAGTGAATACGGAACAAAATTAAAAAATTTAAAATAAGATTAAAGAAAAAGATTATTCTTACTCATCAAATAAGTTAAAATTTAATTGAAGAAGAAAATTGTTAAATAAAAACCAACTGATTTATTCTAATTTACAAAAATCGGTTAGTTTATAAAAATATTGTTTAATTAATAAATCAATTAATTTTTAATAACACAGATTGTTAAGTTAAACCAAACAGGATAATTGGTTAGTTTGAAATTTTTATAGTTGAACTGACGAAACCGATTCAATTTTTTAATCATTGGTATTAACCAATACTGATACTATATAACATCAGTATATATTGATACTAGATCTGGTACAGTATTTCTAACTTTAATAAAAAAAGCTTTAGAGTGAACTACCAAATGAATCTAGTTGCAAAATATCAGATTGACTAATCCACCACAGGTGGCTCAATAGTTTCCCTCTCATAAAAGGAAATAGTATATAAAACATGAAGGAAGGCACATGATTCTTGCAAGGCTGTCATATATAATGCATGGCACTATGAACATAGGCTATCTCTAGAACTAGAACTACATATATGCTCAGACAATATTCTCTCTTTTGCCAAGACAGACCAGTCACTTCTTCCAAGACCTTTTATCCCAAAAAAAAATTAAATCACATACCCTTTTCATCTTCATATCCGTACAGGTTGCTTAATTTGATATATGCAAGCAAAGTATTTTAATGAAGAAGATGGTAAATGCCATGCCAACTTACTTTTCCAATCTGAGTGAGAGAAAGGGAGAGAGGCAGACAAAGCTTCTTGAGATAAGCCACTTAGCAGAAGAACTCGAATCTATTTGTCCTCTAAACGACTAGATCCAATCATTGTTGGTTGATTAAACTTGAACCACGTCAAAAGAATATAATTAGAGAATTCCTCCTTACCACAGTAAAATCCTCTGTTCCTTTAGTGTGTATGACTATTCTTCACATATCATCTATACGTTTCAGCAGGTAATAAGCAGCAAAGGCAAGCAAAAGCTGATAGGATAGGTTCTCACATCTACTGTCATGGAGCTTTTTTCGGACGCAGTGGAATTGAATAAAATTACCGATATACGATTCCACGATTTAGACTTAAGGGTCTAACATCTACCCAGAGAAGCAATTATCGAATCCTTTTTGACTTGGGTCCACTGCAAGACTAAAACCTGTCCTGTTCTAGGTGCTGTGGTGCAGTTTACTGTCCCTATCCTGATGCACTCAAACTTGTTTTAGCCTGTCCGATCGAATTCGGGTCTGATGACTTGAGACTTACTATTATACGACTCATTTAACAGTCTTAAGAATACTTAAAGGGATAAAATCAACCAAACCAAGGAGACAAGAATGTTGATCAAACTTCAGAGTTCAGGGACAACAATTGATTTTAAGTGAAAAATTTTTGAACGGAACAACAGATACATCAGATCAGTAACAGTTAAAAGAATACAGAAACTGGGTTGGATCTAAGTTTACTTCGTCTACCCAAACTAAAATTGCTCTATAGAAGACCTGTCCATAACCCTAGGCATCCTCTGCAGCTTAGGATTTTTACAGTTTAACAATGCATTGGAACATATCACCTAGATTTGTTGAAGGATGAGTGAAACAAATTGAAGGAATTACACAGAATAATAAACAATGTGGAAACAGTAGAAGGATATGCAGTACAGAAAATTCAACCACATTCCTCCACATGTACTAAACCAATTAAGAACTGACCCTTCAATTGCATAGCCAGACTATAGAGAGAGAGATTGAGGGGTGCATGAGTGGTATTTGCTGTACTTTATGGCATTCATCAGCTTCATTCACTTAGCTTGCAGTTGCGAATGTACGGATGATCGTACTTAATATACTTGGTCCAGTATGATCGATACCTAGTCATTGACAACTCCAGCCATGGCTTCATGTTGCCGTTATAGTGGACGACTGCTGCATTTTCAATCTCTGATTTATCAAGACTGGGATTATAACCGAGACCAAGTACATGCCATGACTTCTCAAGTGGATGCGTCAAATTGTAAAATGTAAGCAACCCGGGTGGTAGAGTTCCAAGCTTCCAAAGAATCCTGTCTTCATTCTGTTGAAAGAAAAAGAAAATAAATGAAGGAAATTCAGAACAATAGGAGAGCGCACTTACTGGAATAATACTCGAAGAGTTTCGGTAATTAGTTCAGATAAGAAACAAATAGCCACTATTTAAGGCAGCAAGACAGGAATTACTTTCATTAGTAGCTTACCATGTTTTGCCACTTGTGATATATGCCAGTAATATCCTTTTTTTTCCATTCCTTGAGATCAAAAACATTCATCCCATATGCCCAACCACAAGCATTTGGATCAAAGTTTCTTGCAATGTGCGGATTTGAAAAGTTTAGGTACTTATCAAACCGATGAAAGCTTTCACCACAAGTTTCCACAGCCCCATTCACTTTCCCGCGTAGATTTATAGACCACAATCTGGTCAAATCTTTCTGGACAACAATGTCATCATCAAGAAACAGAATCTTATCCAGCTTGGGATAGACCTGTGGCAGGTAGAATCTTAAGTGGTTAAGCATTGAAAGATACTTTGGGTTCCGATACTTCAGATTTGAAGAGCCAGTTGAAAGAGATGCTGGATGGTTTGCCTTGAAGTAATATTCTTTCATTGCAGCAGACTCGAGTTGCCGCAGAACCGGGCAGTAGGACGAATTAAGCCACTTAAATTCATCAACATTTTCAACATGAATAGTGGCTTTTCCAGGAGGATTTAAAAGAAACCACATGCTCATAGCTCCAAAGTTGAGTTTATCAGTAACAAGATGGAACACGTGTTTGGAAGGATCCTGGGATAACACCAAGAAGTATAAATGAGAAACATGGAAAATCAATTTTGGATTTTAGAAGCAATTAAGACTGGATCACCTTGGCATTCATGACAGTTGAGTTGACAACAACTGAGGCAGCCAAGACATTGTCAGAGAAGAGTGCGTAATGATAAAGATTTGAGTTTTCCAAATTCTCACTTCTAGGGAATTTTCTCTTCTCTGGAGGAAGAAGATAGTAATCTATTGTCAGGCGCATTGACAAGCAATGAATTCCATTTGGAATCGTTTTTGCTGCTAACTGACTCAGGAATGCACTCTGCTTTTTCAAACTCCTTACTTGCTCATCTGCTGTTTGAAGCATTGCTCTGAGCTTCCCGGTTACCGACTTGCAATCATATAATTGTTCTCTTGCTTTTGATAACACTTGGCCCATAGCTTTAATTTTCTCAGGAGCACTAAGCAGTAATTACATATGTAAATTAAGTTTTCAGGAAATTTCCATAACCACCAATAAGGAATCAAGAAATCAGCGAATACAACTTGACAGACAGTAAAGTCCATAATTCTGCTACCTGTTATGCAAATCAGAATCAGCTGATGCCTCTCCTAGGGTGCGCTGACTCTCCTTGAGCCGAATCTGAAGTTCTTGTTGCAAGTCTAGTTTGTTCTTCATCTTAGCAATACTTATGTATACCCTAGCCATAATCATCTGGTCCCGTATTAAGCGTACTGTTGAATCAGCATTCTCATTCTCATTTTCTTTTCTCCATATATTATATTTCCCAAGAATTGAAGAATCAACTGATTTAGAACGTTCAATGGCTGCATTTTCAAGTTTTACTATTACTTCATATTCTTGCCGCACCAAGTCTGCTGCACGCTTTTCACGTCTTTTTTCTCTCAATTGCTGCATGATGTCTCAAGGAAACAACAGGTACATCAGACTAGATATTTATAATACCATATAGAGAAAATGAAAGATGGCATTTCCAGTATCCTAGTTCACAAGTAGTTTTTCAGGATAAAGACAGCAATTACCCTTCGAGCAAGTTTTGCGGGAGTGTCAGTGGATTGAAAATGATCATCTACAAGGACAAAGAGAGCATATCAGTCGACAAACAAGAATCATATGCAATACCAAGCCAAAAGAATATAAATACCAGAAAATTCATCATTTTTTCTCTTAGATCCTTCTTGCTTGGTGACCATATCTGTTTTCTTGGGCTGAAACATACATAAGAATCCAAAAAAACAAAAATGATAAGCAACTGTGACTAGGGACAAATTCCACAAGTACAGTAAACATAGGAAGACATGGGAGTCATCTTACCTCAGGAATTACATTATTGTCACCCAAAGTTTCTTCGGAAATAACCTTCCAAGAAGCAGACAAGTTGTTTTTCCTAAAGGAATCAAGACTTAAAGGTCCCAAATCTGCTGTGCTGGCAACTATAACATCAATAACCTAAAAGATTGTCATAGTAAGGGTGTCATGCAACTAGAAAACATAACTAAATGCTCCGTATCACGAATTAAGCCAATTAGGTGCAGACAGTTTAAGTAACTATCATCAACAGAAACTTGCCTCCTTCGAGAAAAGGGATTCAGCGTGTTGTAGAGCCAGCTGCTCTCTCCAACCCAAGCCCTGTGCATTCAGCCAATATTCCAGAGTTAAACTAAACAAGAAGAAAAAGAATTCATTTTCTACGACAAAAGACGAGGAAGAACAGGAAGGTTAAGAAAAAGCCACCTGATTGTTGAAACCAGCTATCCTATTGTTTTGTACTGCACAAAAGAGTTCCAAATTTAGAGACAAGACTCAAAGACAATTAGACTACAACATTGATAACATAAAAAGTACAGAATGGAACTGTCCAAAAACACTGTCAAAATATTTGAGCCAACCTACAGACCATGGAAAAGCAAGGTAAATCAAAAATATTAAACTATTCGTCAAATTATCTGCTGTAATAAACAGTCAGGAAGATAACATAGTTATGAAATGCTTATGGAGAAAGAATTATGAAGACAACAAACTGGCATAAGCAGGATAATTAGTACTGACTAATTCAAGTTCATATATAGATATACATACATACATATATATATATGTATACATACATACAGCTACAGCACACTGCCACAAATTTTAAAACAAGACTTCATTTGCACTGGACAGTCATCATTTCAGAAACCACTACCCAGATTCAGTAAAAATAGAAGGTCAGGAATATTAATAATACATATATGTATATATGTTTATATATTGGTGAACATCAAAAACATCAGACAAGAATTGACAGTGCACGGGTGCCCACTGATAGTCTCTAAAATTTATAAATTATTTTCACAAAGCAGGCAGAAGTCCCTAATTTTTCAGACATATTCCCCTATGCGGACGTAGAAATAGGTCACCTCTGCAAAGCACATTTGAGCCCGTAAACAAAGATGCATAACAAGCAGAACTTGCAAGCCCCAAATTGACGAATCAATCCAGAATTTTTCTAACATATTCCCCTATGCGAACATAGAAATAGGTCACCTCCGCAAAGCACATTTGAGCCCGTAAACAAAAATGTATAACAAGCAGAACTTGCAAGCCTCAAAGTTAAGAATCAATACACATTCTGTTTCCATAAATTCACCTATTCTCTTCTACAAAAATATCCCTAGAACACCTCATCAATTCTTCTATCAAATTATTATACGTTCACAACTAAAACTCTTCTCAAAAGGAGTATACAAAGAGCCTCCTCTTCCAAAATCAACAGTAGCAATAACCACCTCACCAAATGCCATGTCACCCACCACGGCAATAAAAATTTGATAAACAAGTAACTTCGTGTTTCCATTTCTTATCTGATTCAGCTTTCATCAAACGGCAACTAATAACACTAAATTAAAATAGTTGACAGAGACATGAAATCTAGAAGAACTAACCGATCGAAGCGGTAGAATACACACTCCAACAGGCAAAGAAAGCAAACGGCGCGAGAAGTAACAAAACAATGACGAAAGTGACAGAAAATCGAGATCCACCGGGCCGATACTTTTGGACGCTCGCATCAGATAATCCCTTCATCAACGCCATTGCCAATCAAAACCTGCAAAAAAACGAAGCCGAAATAAAAAATCCAGAAAAAAAGAAACAAACTGAAACGAACAAAAGAAATCATAGGAAGATAGACTACAAGAATTACGAGTGGAATTGAGAAGAGATCTTGGCGAAATCAAAAAGAAAACGCCTAATGCGTGTTATCGAAGCGAGAGTCCTCCATTTTCTAGAACATTTTCTCACTGAGAAGACAAGTAAAGAGAGCAACCGGAGATCTCTTTCGATTCTGTATCACTCTCACTTCTCTCCTCAGTCTCTCTTCTTTCTTTCTTTCTCTGTCGCAGACACGGGAGAGAACAGGTTGATGCTGCTGATAGAACTTTTTGGTGTTTTCTTCGGGAGTTTGCTTATTATCGTCAATTTTTTTAATTCTATTTTTTCATGATAACTGAGGTAAAGAACGGCACGTCGTTTTCAAGATCCAGTCTGGATCACAGCACTATACTTTAATAGTAATTATAAATATGGATAGGTAACTTCCGATTATGGTATTCTTATCATGTTCTATTAAATCTTATCCATATATTTATATGAACCTTACATAAATATATAGATAAATTTTAATAAAATAAGGTTGGAACAGAATAACTAAAACAAAAGATTTGATTAGAACTTTATAAACATAGCCCAAATTGATTTTGTTACTATTTAAAATTTTATTTAATATGTATTTTTAAATTAATAATTAAAGATGATAAAAATAAAATCGAATCAAATTTATGATTAATTTAAATGTGAATTTAATTAGTCAAATTATTTTAAATCTCATAAATTTAAAATGAAAGCATTCTAAAATATAATTTGAATTTTATTAATTTTAAGTTAAATTAAATTAAATTAATTCATTAACTTAAGTACTATTTAGTTCTATTTTTATTTTTCTTGTTATGGTTTTTAATTTTTGCTTTTTATTTTTCTTTCACATAAAAATAAAAACTTGGTTATTAATTTCAATGCAATTATATTTTTATCATTGATAAGAATTACATATTAAATAAAGCTTAAAAAGATAAATTATTTTTAAATAAATAAATTTATTTTAATATCTTATATATTTTATTTTATTAAAATAAATAATTTTTATTCATAAATTAATATATATTTTAAATTTATTTTAACTATTAAATCAAAATTTATTTGAAAATAATCTACTTTAAAGATATTTTAAATTTAATTTTATTCATAATTCATTATATAAATTAAATTTAGTTAATTAAACGTATAATATAAATTAAATTACTTTTAGTTCTTATTAATAATAAATATAATAAATAATTAAATGATATATGTTTAATTGATAATAAATCAAGTAAAAACATAAAACAAAAATGACCGTTTATAATTTTTATAATTTTTGAAAATTAGAAGAAATCAAAATTAAAAGTAAAAACTTAAACAAATAGTTTTTTTACTAAATTTTAAAAAAATTAAAAACTACAAATAAAAATTTAAAAAAAAACAACCCCTTTAGTTTGTTAAATTCTTTTTACCATTCCTGTTAAGGTCTTCATTGCATTTTACCGTGTCAAATATATAATAAATATGCGAAAGAGTGATTTGATTGAGTTGCCAACTGTTTTGCTTCTCGTATGTTATCTGCCGACATAGATAAGTACGAGCAGTCGGACTCGGACCACATCAATTACATAACAAAGTCCAGAACCAATTTCTTTTAAATAAGACCCAAATCCAATCCAAATTTCAATCAAATTTCGAACTGTGTGAGTCGAGCCGAATTTACTAAATCCAATCCAAAATATAATTAATCAATTGAGGCCCAGCTTGGTCCTAATTACTATCATAAGTTGTTCTTCAAGGAGCATAGCCAAGACAGATCGATGTATGGATTGAAGAAGATATCATGCTGATGCTAAGTACAAATGTACAAAATTAACTTTCAAAGCTAATTTGCAAAAGACAAAAGAAAAAGCATTTCAAAAGTTTCTAATTTTCAGGGCACAAATTCTTAATATTCATAAATTAACCTTTAATATATTAAAATTTAATGGTGAATATCTTAAATATATTAAAAATGAAGAATGACACTCGGTGGGTACATGAATTGCTCTTTACTACAGACAGTTCTCTAAATTTTGCCAAAGGCCATCCCAGTAACATTTCAAGCACAAAATCAACTAACCACATAAGCCGACGGTGCAGGGAGCAAAATTAGGATTAGCCAAAAGCCCCCCCAACTTGCTTTCCACTGAATTACCACATCCAAGTAGAGCCTTCTCTCCTATAAAATTGCCACATCCAAGTAATCTCCAATCTGTGAATGTTACAGAAAATTTTGGTAACAAATTCAAGTTGGAGATTAGAATCTAAGGTTTTTTAAAAGAAACCAACTATACCTGGAATCCAAGCTCAGCCAATGCTTTGGCATCATCTAATTTCCCAATTCTGTTAGAGTATGTCTTCCCAACCTACAACAAGGAAAGGTATATATAGCGCTATAACACACTTACATGTTGAGAGATTATGAAGACATGCACTCATGAACATCATTAACGACCCGTCAAATGATTAAGTATAATAAAGGTCTCGACCCGAAAATAGGCTTTTGTTACTAAAAAAGAGGTAATCCTCCATGCTTAGATAAGAGGCAATTCAGTTTATATTCCGATTACATCAAGATAAGCTAAACCTTTACAGTTTATGGGTTTGTATAGGGGAAGAAATGAGGGATTAAGGTTGACAAAAACCATTCTCTTTTGCAAACACCGACCAGAAACAAAAAAAGAAAATATATAGATATGAGATATTAACCTCTCGGACCACAAAACGGCCATTCTTATCTGGGTAAACAAAAGCAAAAGAAAGTCTAGCATCTCTTCTCCTTGCTGCAGGAGCCACTTCTTTAACCTGTGAAACACATCAAAATCGACCATTAGCATAAGCGTCATTACCTCAGTGAGAATAGAAAAAACTATGCTAATATATCCTGAATTCCAAAACATCAAATTGAGTCTGATTCTTAATATTCCTCCCAAGTTGTTCAAGCATGATATGGGCAACACAACTGTGATCATCACTCCTGAAATTCCAATTTCCCACATGCTAAGGATCATAGTGACTGCTGAGCTACATGTTCATCTCAAACAAGCCTCTTATGGATACCCCGTCAAGCCTCTCTAATCTTCTCCAAACATGCAGGAAAGGAAAGAAAATGATTTGACATACCAGATCAGTCAATTCACGAAGAGTAGCATCTTTCCATGTGTAAATTTGAACTTCATCCTTAGGCTCCTTTCCCCTCACCGCAAAGTCTTCCTTCATA
>JANZXP010000004.1:1808345-1823454 GCA_027576715.1 Erythroxylum flavicans
AACCTTCAACCAAACGATGGAAGCGTGTTACGTTCCATCCCCTTCCGTCCTCAACCCCTCAACCAAACATAGCCTTAATGGCTAATTGAAAACTCAAATTTTCAAAACCCAAGAAAGCTGAAGCAACTTGTACTTGAGGAACCTTTTTTCTATAATTAGATTAATATGGAAAACTAATAATGGTAAAACCATTGTTACAAAATTAGCTCACAGTCAAATATCAAAGCGGTAATGTCAAAAAGAAAACCCTTTTACCGCTCTTGATCAACCTATTTCTCTATGAATTAGAAAACCAACTTTCAGGAGGAACATGTTTGTACAAACAACACCAGTCCCTGGGCATCCACAAAGAACCACTCACAATCATATAACCTTTCTTCATCAAATTGTATGTATTCACCAGCTTTGGTCTTATGATGAGTCCTTCTGCAACAAAGCCGAAAACAGTGCTATTAACAGAGGGTTCTTTCTCAGGCAATATACAAAATTATCCTTGCCGACACTTCCGTCGCCGTCGTCGTCAAACAAATTGAAGAGCTCGTGCACCTGAGAGTAAACGAATGTGGGTTTTGGTTCAGATTTGCTGTTCATACTTCTATTTCTGTGATTAGGCCAAAAACCTTGCATAATCAATAACCCAATCACCACCAGCTAAACTACTAATCCTTGTTGGTCTTATTCCCGTCATACAACACATTGAAGTGTATTGGACAAATTAGCTTATGTTATACACAAACTAAAAATATGTTTCTCCACAGATTGATGTGATGACCTGAAGGATATAAAACACAGGCAAATATCGGTTACCTCATCCTTATCCAAGTCCGGAATTGATAGTCTAAGGGCATCCCCGAACTGATGTAAAAGCAAATAGCAAACAAGAATGAAGTCAAAACTCGTAAACAAACATCAAACTATAAATATCAAAAGGGGTAGAGAACGTACTTCTTGTTCTGAAATTTGACAATGCTCCCTGGTACTGCATTTACGGAATGCTAGTTCACAGGCTTGTAAGAATAGCGGCAGCTTCATGACGTGAGCTGATCCATATAGGAACTGCAAGGAAGAAACAAGGTCTAAAGCTTGCCAATGTCCATGGTAAAAGGACAGCAACCAAAATCTATATGAAGCATGAATTCCTTGTACGCAATACAAAAAGCATAACATACAGTTTGAGTGAGCACACATATGCAAGCAAGTACACAGAATTAAGCAGGCATGTGTGGATCTAGATTCAGAGGGTAGAAAGATGATTACTTGCTTGAATGTGATTGTTCCACTCCTCTCCACATCAATGAACCTGAAAACCTGCAAAACACAAAAAATGTAAAAGATTGAACTTGAACTGTTCTCCATCCTATTGCAAAGGAAGTAATAAGATACAGTACATGTCAGCAAAACCAAAAAGGTAAAATTGGAGAGAGTAGATCCAAGCAGAAGATCAACATTTCCTGAAATAACTAACCTCCTCTGAAAGGCGGCAAGGCCTCAGTTTCAGAGCCCTTACAAAGTTGCCATATCTAACTCGACCACTGTGTATAGAAGACATGAGTCACAACCACTGTTTTTATAATTATTTTAAAACCACAAACTGAAAACGAGCAAATTAAGAACTTTACACCAAGAATTACAATTTCGTTATAGGATTTGCCACTATCTCTTCACTAGAGGGATAAACATGATAAGCACAAATTGCTAAAAGCTCTCCAGATAAATGAAAAACCAAAACT
Organism: Erythroxylum flavicans; assembly: GCA_027576715.1. Lineage (NCBI taxonomy): Eukaryota > Viridiplantae > Streptophyta > Magnoliopsida > Malpighiales > Erythroxylaceae > Erythroxylum > Erythroxylum flavicans. The sequence goes on from JANZXP010000004.1 coordinate 1,810,076, forward strand.
TCCTTTTATTCATGTACCTGTAATTTGGATTCATAGAGAGAAACCTGTCCAAGAAATCCACAGCTTCCAAGCTGTTGATGTGGAATAGCTGGCATGGAAAAACAACCTGATCATTTTCGTATATAAAACACAGTAACATCTAGTCATATGTCACTATCACACCGCATTCTCTCTCTACCACACACAGACACAGAGACAGAAACACACATCCAGGTGTACAAACACACGAAGCATTTCAATTTAGAAACATACCTCTTCCACCTTAGCCATTTCAACCATAAAACTTGAGGGATTCTCCTGCAAAGTTATTTTCATTAAGGAGAATGAGATATTACTGCTGAATGAATGTGATTTGTTGCTCTAACAACAATGTAAATTCCAATTTCACTCAAGTGAGCAAAGAACCTATAATATATTAAACATGTACGCCCAGAGACTTCAATAGAACCACTACAGTCAATCCCATATTTCATTCAGCACAGACCTATTTGCAACCATCCTTGCGAAGTGGTTGAAATTATTTGCTTACAATGCATCTATAAAGTTCAAAGTGACTGAAAGTCAGGGTAACAACGTATGGCTAAGACAAAGACAAGTTGAGCTAATCCACATAGCTATGTAGCTAATATCAAAATAAAGTTGACAAAGACAACTATTCTCCTAAAGATGCTTCATCTCTCAGAGTGCGGTTTTGCAGTTCAATACACTTCCATGAGAAGTCATCAATCAAGAATTTATCAATTGAAACAGACTTTAACACCAATGCACATGTAAGCCATGATTTTCCCACAAAGACTAGTTTAAAAATCAGGATATATCGAAAAGAGTAAGATTTGGATGAGGCAGTCTTACCTTTCTACAGTCTAATGCTTTCATAAGTAGCAAAACGTCTCCATAGGAATGCAAAGTTTGAACAACATTAAGTGCACTAGCAATAGCACGACCAGTCTGCATATAGTCATATTATATCAATCTATCACTCCCAAATGGAATAAAGAAATGTGCTGAGGAAAACTCATCATAGCCAACATGTGAAATAGTGAACCAAGATAGAAAACGTGGAGTTTGAACTTGAAAGTCAAGAAAATGCAGTGAAGAAATGAAATTTTCAACTTAATAAATGAACTCAAATTAATTACTCACCCTTTGAGCAAAAACGGCAGGATCATCTTTGCAGTTATCAAGAGGGGAGACTATGGGTAGATACTCCACCTGATGAAAGCATAATAAATTTCAAATGATTAATGATTAGATCGACTAGAAGAGATATCAAATTAGTAGCTAAAACTCACAGAAACTAGGAATCTGGGCTTTTGGGTGTTGTTAGGCTGCTTAAAATTCAAATTTCAGGTCTGAAATTTTAGAAACAGCAGCCGAACTTCAGAATTGGATTGTTGAAAACTTAGGCTGGAAAATAGTTGGAATTTCATTTAAGGAAACAAACATTGGGTAGTTCTAAGAATCACTCCAAGGGTAGGAAATCAAGAACTGCTCATAGGGTCTAAAGATCACTCTTAGAAGAAAGAACCACGCCTAGTTAAAAACTCAAAGCTTGTAGGGAAATTTCAAAGCTTGCTTTATTGAAAGGTTCTTATTTAACAAGGATTCTTATTATTGTTTCCTAGACTTAAAACCTTAGCTAAAAAGGAAAAAATATAGAAGAAATATTTTTGTTGTCTAAAAAAAAAAAACTATTAACACATTGTTAACATTCTGCATCAACTAAGCTTTGCATTATCTGTTTGTATGGCAACAAAAGATCAAAGTTATTGATCATGGGAACATACCTCCATAAAATTGTGGAACTGTGTGAACATTCTAAACATGAGCCTTCCCAGAGAAATATTGCCCCTGACAAATGGTAAGTGAAAGTAAATATCACCGAGTAAAAAAGCAAAGAAAACAACCTAAATGAAATTTCATATGACAAGCAAAACTTTACCATGACTGATCAAAGTGAATATGCGGATAACGAATGACAACTGGTTGGATTGGATAGCCTGGGATGAATGCACCAAGTTGGAAGGACGTAAGCACCCTTCCGTTTGTTGTTGTTCCCTCAGGAAAGAGTAGTAAACGGGGAAATCTGTCGCAAGAAGCCTTTCTCTGTATTCAGATCCTCGAAAGCACATTTCTGTATCAAATAGCTTATAAATTTATATAAAAATCATCTAAATTTCTCTTGCTATGTAACAGAACAGGATTGTGGAGGAGCATTTGATATAGAGAAAATTCAAGTAATAAAAACCAGTTGGGAATGAGTGAAAATGCACAACGCAGGTACATACAACACTTTCAGATAGCAGGTACCACAACATACGGCACGATTACAACAAATATACAATAGTGTAGCTTAACCGAAAACAATATATATCATTACTAGTAAAGCATAAAAGCATAAAGGTAAAAATTACAGAAAGTTCCTACCTTTATTTCGTTTACAGCATTCTTCCTTGATGAAGGTGAAAACCGATCAACATATATAACCTGCAATGCAAGGGAAAAAAAACAAAACCATTTTTATCACCAAGAACTCGTGAAGAGAAAACACTAAAAGACTCTTTTTAACAAAAATACCTGCATTGCTCTTATAATAGTTCCAACAAAAGGGATTGAATCATGCGACTCGGCTGCAACAATAGTAGGGAATAATTCGTAAAAGTAGAATATAGGATCGATATAAGATACGTGATTTGATACAACAATTGGAGCAATCTCCCGAGAAGCAGGCTTCCCTTTTCTTTTTATCCATTGGTAACTGCAACAATATAAAAGGAAAGACGACCAAAGAAGCATGAAAATTTTGCTAACTTTCTCCAACTTCAACACAAATTCAATTGCAAAATCAAGCATAGCAATGAAAACAGTGAAAGGGAAGAAACTTTACCCAAAAGAGAAGAGAATACAACGAGCACAAAACCTAGTGATCCACATAAGCCTCGAACGCCATTTGGGCATTGGATTATGCTTATCCTTCCAACCCTGAAGAGCAAATTTGGTTGCAACATACCCCACCACCAAACAAAGTCCAAAGAGGACCAGCCTAGCAGCCGCAACCGGTAAACACACCACAATCTTAATCGCCTCATAAACCCCATTAACATACGGCGTCCCATTGCGAAACGGATCCACAGTGCACGATGGAGGCACGGCAAGCCCTTCCGACCCAATAAACTCAAAAGGGTTCTTTGAGTCAACGCTATATTTATCTCGACAATTATGATTGTTGTGGCAGGCACCGTTGGATAGGGTTGAAGACGATCGTCGAGAAGAGTCGTCGTCGTCGTCGTCGTGAACGTTGAGGACAATCTGTGGTTCATCGGAGATGAGAAGGGGAGAGGAGAGATGGTCTGCCGCCATTACAGAGGTCGAAATAGTAGGCGTAGAGACAGGCTTCACGGAAGACCATGTAAGAAATAAAGCAGACTGGGGTTTGATATCTGTGAACCAGGAAAGTGCACATGTTTTTCTTTTATTTTATTATTATTATTTTTATTTTTTTTTGCATTTCTTTGTAAGAAGACAGATAGAAATTGGTATGTGCAGGTTCATGCTTTATCCACGTGACCTGTCATCTTTCCAGCCTTAATTTTTCGTTTTTTTATATAATTTAAATTATATTATTAATTTAAATAAATTTTAATTAATTTCAGTTAAATTTTAATTTTAATTTAATTTAATATCTTAATTATTCTATAAGTAATTTATATTTAAAATTATAAGTAACTTATCATGATTGAAAAATTACAATTAATTATTTGAAAATTACGAGTTCTGAAATTTTTAATTGTTCTGTTTTTTGTCCAAGATTCGATTTAGATGTCTGGACAAAGACAAGGACAAGTAATTACAGCTAGTTTCTTGGGATCTTTTGGAGGTACTAAGATAAGATATTGAAAATGTTTAAATGGGAATTATGTTCTGCATTGAGGGACGGTCGAACTGGCAGCGTGAGGTGTATGAGATTAAAAGATTTTGTATTTGAATTCTTTTATTTATATTCTTTCGATTGTACCTATTGTATAAGGTTTATTTAATACAAAATACTCACTTTACGTAATTTGTAATTATTGCATAAATCTAAATATTTACTTGGTGCGTATTTAAAAGATAACAATTATGAATTTATTTGTTTCAAAAAAGGAAGATCATAAAAGATCTTTGGAGGTGTGACTTTTTATTTTAAGTTCAATAATTAAAAAATCATTTACTTTTATAATTAAAAATAACTAAAAGATAAGAGCAGCTTTTGAAAATTGACGCTTGTTGAGTAAACAGTACTTGTGTCTGGGCAATTATATTAGGAGATCTTAAATATAAGTTTTGTTTGGCAAATAACAAATTGCGTTAGCTATTAGCTGATTTTATTAACGGTTGTCAATAATTGATTATATCAGTTGATTTGCCCAACGAATAATATCAGCTATTTATTAAAGATGTTTGGTAAAATTAACTGTTTAGTATTAGATGTTGATGTGTAAAATGACTTATGAGGTATGATTTTTAAAAAATTATAAAGACATAAATATTATATTTCTTAGTATTTTGTTGAATATTCTGATAAGAATTTAGAATTTAGATATTTAATTTTACAAAAATTAAGCTTATAACTTTAATAATAATAATAATAATAATAGTCCAACGTTAAATTCTATATTAATATGAATGATGCAGCGAGCTACATCATATTAGTATTTTTTCTTATAATATGTATGAATTTTATTATTTAATAAATTAAAATATCTATAATTTAGTCTGACACATATACGATATATAATAGTTATATACTAGAAATATTAATTCGATGTATCTCTTTATGTTCAAAAACTTAATATTATTATTTTTTAAATATAAACTAATATTATAAAATTAAATAAAGATTAAAAAGTTTAATTAACCCTTTTGTTATATTCTTCCAAACTTCAGTACAATTAAAAAAAGCCAATTTTAAAATTACACAGAATAAAAGTAGAGAGTAAAATGGAGAACAATTCTGTGATAGGTAAACAGCTAACTTCAAAAGCTCGAAATCAACCTACTGAAGTTAAATAAACTAACTAATAAATCATTTATCAAATACATTAATGACTTTTTAAAATAGTAAAAAAAAAACTTTTAGCCAATAAATTAAAAAACATCTGCTAAGCTATTTGTCAAACACCCTCACACAGTCTCTTTGTTGATCTCGGAGCTTTAAGAGAGGCCAGCTCTATCATATCGCTAGCAATTTTCTATCATTCCTGGAACTCTTTAGTTAGGTTCCGAGACACGTAAAATATTATGATACTTAAAAAATAATTTAATTATAATTTAAAATAAATTATTTATTTTCTTAAATCTTAGATATTATTTATTTCAGATAAATCTGAATTTAATTAATTGCTTTGAAAGGCTAGGATACAAACAAGCGTTCAACCAATATCCACCCCACTCTTGAGTTTTCAGGAAGGAATAAAGGCAAGCCACCCACGTTTCGTGGGAGAAGTCAGTTGTCTTGTCTTTTGCTGGTACTGAATCTGACCGTCCATTAACAATTCAACCAAGTGATACAAAATTGAATGGACAGGATCGCTTTTGTTGACGAAACGCATACGATACAGATCTGATTTGAGTGGAAGTAATCGGAAGCCGACCGAAAGGTATAGCAAGATCCTGATAGTTCACTTATTGTTGCCCTACAGTAAAGATGTTGTAGGAAGCCCACTTTCAGGTACCCACTTGTCCTTCTCAAATGCACTGTGGGACAAAACACTCAGAAGGCCTCATACGTGATCTTAACTGGGGATGGCATTTGATTGGGCTGAGCACAGCCTAAGAGCCTAGAAAAATTTTTGTAAGAATTTGGACTCAGGCTTTGATCGGATTTCAAGATTTCGGGTTTGGGCTGACTTTGATAGTTGTGTTTAATATTGACAATGGCCGACTTAGTCCCAATCAATAAGCCCAACTTAAGTTAACCGAATTTTAAGCTAAACTATGACTTAAAAAAAAAAAGGACTTCAAATCGAATTTAAGTTTGAGTTCAGACGGCCTGACCCAAAGTCTTAATTTATTGAATAAAACAATATCGTTTTGAAATTTTAAATTAAAAATATTGAAATAAACATGATCAAACTTTTAGTCAAGCTCAAGTTTAAACATAAATTTTCGGTCTGATAATGCTCGAGCCATATAAAAAATTTAAAATATAACTATTTTGAAATAAATTGTTATAATTTATAAATTTTAAATAATTAAAATTAAAATAATATTATTTTTAACAACAACACTCAATAAAAATCTCATTGAAGCGCAAAGTTTAAAAAGATATAATAATATGCAACCTTATTCTTAATTAATAGAGAAGTTATTTACAATAAAATAATATTATTTTAAAAAATTAAATTAAGATAACATTGTCTTAAAATGACTCTAGATGAGCTCACCGCCTACCTGAGTTGGGTGCAACCTAATCCAAATCTAATCCATAGCTATTCTTTAACTTGCATTCTTCTTTGATGACCATATCGATTAACTAACTTAGCATGATTCAAAAGAAGCATAGAACCTAAATCCTAAATCCAAAATCTTTTTTCAAACTATTATAAAGCAAACTATTTTTTATGACTATTTAATAATATTTTAACGTTTTAAATTTTAAACTTTTTATTTTAGATTAGACTAACCAATATCTGATGTCACATGGGCAACCGATTATTTCGGATTCGAGCTGAACAGGACCCTTTAAGGATGGCAAAGCTCTTCCTTACGAGTTTTTAAAACAAGTTCATTCTCAAGACTCGAACTGAAGACCTTGGTTAAGGATGGAGGAGCTCCTCCCACTCCACCACAACCCTTGTGATTAATCTTAAACTTTTTATCATATTGGCTAACTTTCGATCGAATTTTTAAAACATTACCTTTCTATGTTTGTATACTTGGATTTCAATCATGCCAAGTTTAGGATTAAAGGCTAAACCTTGGTCTAAAAAGAGTACAGGTACGGTGTTATTTTCCTACAAAATGGTATGAAGGGCCTTCTGTAATCGAACCCAAGCCATTAAACTACTTCTTTTGGAAACTTTAAGTTACTTCCAAGACCATTCTTAGCCATTGAATAGTTTTGGCTTACTTGAATTGGAATTCAAGGAAAATACAGGCTTTCTTGATGTTACTGTTTCTTGGTTTCCAAACAAACTATTGAGAACGGTCGTTTTGACCTTGTCCAAGAAGGTGTTGTCTTTTTATGTTGTATCAATTTCCACTAAGTCACATTATCTCCATTACACTCTATGACTTTGGTAATTGTTGCATAGATAATCGATTACCACTTTGAAATATGTTCTCATGCACAAAAGTTAGTGACTATAGGCTTGAAATCTTAAAGTGGTACATATAGTGTTAAATACGCGTAATAATTTATAAATTATATATTTTGATTATATCGTTTTTTTAAATGAAAGAACTTCCAGTCGCTCTCCTTTGGATGCGTACCGAATAAATCTTCGGATTGACGCAATAGCTTACAAATCATGTCAACCGAGTACTCCGCATTAGACACTTAATGAACCGAAAAATTATAATTAATTTATAAATTCGGTTCAATACAATAATATGTCAGATTTAATGTTTAAAGATCAAGTGGGATAGGTAGAAATAAGGAAACAAATCAAAGATTGTTGAAATAAGAATAAAACAAAATAAAAAAAGAAAGAAATTCTATAAAAGATTATGTGGTTTTTCTTAAGATTTAAAATTTCTAAATCTCTAATTTTGGAAAATGAACTATTATATATAAAATGGATACTATATTTTTTAATGATGAACTATAAATTTATATTATTAAATACAACTGTACAAAATTATGAAATAGTTTTGGAAGATCAACATATATTGGGAACAATCTTAACAAAATATTCCTAGGAAGCAATCATAAGCTCTGAACATTGATTAACCAGTGAATGTGACCAGAACTTGGTTATCTTTCTTTTAAGCTTCTCCAACCAATGTCAGTGAAGAAAAGTTAAGTAAACGTTTCTTGTTCTTATCCCTTCCAAAGATTGTGATCTGATTGTTATTAATACACATATACAAGACCTGAAGAACAATCTAAGTTTTATCTCAATTCAAAGCTAAGATCATGTCGAGGGGTGGATTTCTCAGTTCTTTCTCTATTCTGCTTATTCTGTCAATTTTCCTGATGATCAGTGTTCTTACTACAAGTGAAGACGAACAGAAGAAGGTGGAATTACTCTTACTCAGGACTTGTAGATCCTGACTATCTAAGAATTAGACATTTTCCCCGCAATAATCCTGAATAGTTTTCTAATGAAACAGGATTTCTACATTGTATATCTTGGAGATCACACAGGGAATGACGTTTCTGCAGTAGAAACACACATTAACATCCTCTCCTCAGTAAAATCGAGGTAGGTACTAGGTTTATTCAACTATCTTCTCTTCGTCTATTATATTTAGCTGCCAATAAAGGTTCTGGAATGAATGAATTCACCCCGTATGATTGACCGGTGATTACTAGCTATTCCAGCTTCATGCAGGCAAGTTGCAGCCTGCGATCTGAACTGCAAACGAGTTTTTGGAGTTAGCTCGTCGTCAACGTTAAAATTTCATTTATCTCATCACTTGTAATGTGATTATGCAGCGATCAGGATGCTGAAGAGTCCATAGTATACAGCTATACAAAGAGCTTTAATGCCTTTGCGGCGAAACTATCAAAAGCTGAAGCTGATCAGTTATCAGGTATCTGCCAGCATTTGCATACATGTTATGGATTCCAAATTTGGGAAGATAGTAACGAGGTTGTTGTCTGAATGTTCAGGCCTGGACAGTGTTCTTTCTGTGTTTCCAAACCGATACCACAAGCTTCATACAACTAAATCATGGGATTTTGTCGGGCTTCGCAACAATACAAGAAGGAACCTGAAGGTGGAGAGAAACATTGTTGTTGGTCTACTCGATACAGGTTCTATAAATTTCCATTGATCAGCTGAGCTTTTCACAAGAACAAAAGTTATGTAATCTGTTAGTGATTATTGATTTGTCAGGAGTCACTCCACAATCTGAGAGTTTCGGGGACACTGGCCTCGGTCCTCCACCCAAAAAATGGAAAGGCACTTGTGGTCCATTCGCTAATTTCTCAGGATGCAACAAGTACGTGATCTGATCTTGTCCTTTGACCATGAATCAGACAAGAGTTGATTGAACAAAAACATGGGTTTAATCCACTTCACTGTGTTCTTTTTTTTTTTTTCCGACTCCTATCTGGGTTAAAGCAAGCTCATCGGAGCTAGATACTTCAAGCTGGACGGAACTAATCCTGACCCTGATGACGTATTGTCTCCGGTCGACGTAGAAGGCCACGGGACGCACACATCTTCGACGGTGGCAGGGAATTTAGTTTCAGATGCGAGCCTGTTCGGTCTGGCCAGAGGTGATGCTCGTGGTGCAGTACCATCGGCTCGATTAGCTGCGTACAAGGTGTGCTGGGTTAACTCAGGCTGCTCAGATATGGACATACTCGCTGCATTTGAAGCCGCCATACATGACGGTGTGGATGTGATATCCGTATCTATCGGCGGTGCAAGTGGCAATTATGTGTCGGATTCATTAGCTATAGGGGCATTTCACGCCACCAAGAATGGCATTCTCACTGTGGCGTCAGCCGGGAACGACGGGCCGAGTTTCGCTAGCCTGTCGAATCATGCACCTTGGCTCTTGACAGTGGCGGCTAGTGGCATCGACAGGGCGTTCAGGAGCAAGATTGAGTTGGGTAATGGAAAGACCGCTTGGGTAAGCAATCACTTGTACTGTCCACGAACGTTTTTGTACTCAGTGAAGCTAACCGATTAGGTAAGTAACTACAGTTTGAATGTGATGAGCACAGGGGAGTGGAGTGAGCATCTTTGAAACAAAGAAGCTGTACCCACTCATTAACGGAGGCGATGCAGCTCGGAACAAAGAGAGTAAAGAGTCTGCGAGGTAAGTAAAGCACATTGTGGAATGAACCAGGCAGCGTTCACAAGGTGTTTGATGATATGTGTCATTGCAGCTATTGTTTTGATGATGGGTCATTGGACCCCAAGAAGGTGAAGGGAAAGCTTGTTCAATGCAAACTAGGAACGTGGGGTGCTGATTCTGTGGTTAAAGGAATTGGAGGAGTAGGAGCCATTGTTGAGAGTGGAAGGTTTCTTGATGCTGCTCAAATTTTCATGGCACCAGGAACCATGGTTAACGTCACCATAGGTGAAACCATCAACGATTACATACACTCCACACGGTAATGATTGTTCTGTTATGTTCATTGTATGCTCTTCGCAACCAATGTAAAACGAAACGTCAAATCTTCATATGTTCTTGCAGATCACCAGCAGCTGCAGTATACAGATCCCAAGAAGTTAAGGTCCCTGCTCCATTCATCGCTTCATTTTCATCTCGAGGTCCAAATCCAGGAACAGAACGCATTCTTAAGGTACCGTTGAGCAGACCTTTTCACCTTCCAGCTAAACCAAACCTGCTTTCTGATCAAAAATGTCACAGCCTGATATTGCAGCACCGGGCATTGACATTTTGGCGTCTTATACTCCTCTTAGATCACTCACTGGACGAAAAGGAGACACGCAGTACTCGAAATTCTCACTCATGTCAGGTACTTCCATGGCTTGTCCACATGTTGCAGGAGCAGCTGCCTATGTAAAGTCATTCCATCCAAACTGGACACCAGCAGCAATCAAATCTGCGATCCTCACAACAGGTTCATAAACATGTCAAGTTGTTACACTAGCACAGCCTATGCAATCTTACCCTTGTCTTCCTCTATCTGTGTGAAGCGAAACGTTTGAGTAGGAGATCGAACATGGAAGCAGAGTTTGCCTATGGAGCTGGTCAGCTAAATCCGAAAAAAGCAAGAAACCCCGGATTAGTCTACGACATGGACGCAATGTCCTACATTCAGTTTCTATGTCATGAAGGCTATCCCAGCTCGTCTCTGTCCGTCTTGGTGGGTTCAAAATCGGTAAAGTGTTCTTCATTCCCCGCTGTTCATGGAGTCGATGCTCTGAACTACCCCACCATGCAACTTAGCATCAAAAAGGACAAGAACCCCACCGTAGGTGTATTCACAAGAACAGTGACTAACGTGGGCACTTCTTCCTCTGTCTACAATGCCACCATTAAAGCTCCAAAGGGAGTGGAAATAACAGTGACACCCATGACTCTGTCCTTCTCTCGCGCTTATCAGAAGCAAAGTTTTAAGGTTGACGTGAAGGTAGGATCCATGTCTAGTACGCCGCAGATATTGTCGGGTTCGCTCACTTGGCAAAGCTCTCGTTACACAGTAAGAAGCCCAATCGTTGTGTACAGACCAAAGGATTGGAGTTCGTCATAGTTACACCTGAAGCAGAGTGACGATGGAGAAAGATAATTAAAAAATAGCTTGGTCGGTGTATGTTATAATGGACTGTTATTTCCTACATCCTTAAAAAGATAATTAAAAAATAAACTTATAATAAAATAAAATTCTTAATAATTAAAAAATTCAATCTGTGGTCGATTCAGTCGTAAAAACTTGAAACAGTTCAACTTTTTGATTCTGTTTTTAACTATTAGATTTAATTTACTTTATGAACTTTTGTTGTTAAAAAACGACCAATTAATTCTTATAAATTAAAATAAATCAATTAATTTTCATTTAACAATTTTTTAATTAAACTTCAAAATTTTCAATAGGTAAACACAATATCTTTCAATCATATTTTAAATTTTAAATTTTTATTTAATCTTTTGTCAATTTTATAACAGTTTAATACCTTATAAGACTCAAACTTCTTGTCTTATCGATTTAAGTTATGATGCGATTTTAAAGCATTGAGTTTCTTATTGTGGAGTATTGATTTATATCCGAAAGAAATTATATTATTTGTTTTCAATTATTTTTGCCTCTTATAATATTTTAGAGATTAATTTCTCTACTTTACATTGTTTATTACAATAAATGTGGATCTTTAACTCCCTAGAGGATGATCGAGTTAGTAGAGTAGAGGGTATGAGATCAAAAGATTCTATGTTCGAATTACCTTACTTACGCTCTCTTGATTGAGCCTGTCATACAAGACTTGTTTAGTACGGAATACCCGATTGACATGATTTGCAGATTATTACGTAAATCCGAAAGTTTAACCAGTACGCATCCAAAAGATAGTGACTGTGGATTCCTCCGTTTCAAAAAAAAAGGTGGAACTTCAAAATTTTTATAATTTTTGAACTCTTATATACTAATATTGAATACTATATCTAATTGTTATAACAAAATGACCTATTTTAATAAATTATAATATTTAAAGAATGAATTTGGTCATTAGAATGGAACTTATAGTAATTCAACACTATTTCATTTGGAGCACTTAATTATTTTCAGTTTAAATTAATATTTGTTCTGCTAAAAAATATATAGGAATATCAATTCACAATACCTATAATATAAAAAATTTGAAATTTAAGAAGGATTATTAAATTATGCCATTATCAATAAATTAAAATTTAATTTGAATTTTAAATTATAGAGTATTCTCTATTTTAATAAAACGATATTGTTTAGTTTAATTAATTATAAATTAAATTTGAGCAATATTTATAAAAAGTCAAGTTAATTAGGAATAAAAATAAAATGTAAGACTTGTCCAAACCTTCATCCAACCAATAAAAAATTTTTTAATAATATTTTTAAAATTAAAAAATTATGAATTAAATTCTAAAATTAATTATGTCACCGTTGTCTTACTTTAAATTATAACTTATCAAAAATTTATTTTATCATAAAAATATTTAAATATATTGAGTGATTTTTTATTTTAAATATAAAAATTTATAATAATTTTATTTACTAATTATATTATAATTATCATGTCATGTTAATTTTTATCTGTTTTAAGTAAAAATACGTAGCGCAAAAATAAATTCTAATACGATATATTTTTAGCAGTGTTTTGAAAATCAGACCGAACCGGTTAATTGGACCGATAAATCGGTGAATCAGAGCATGAAACGGTCTAGTTTAGCCCTTATTTTTTGTGAGTGATTGACCCGTTCATTTTGAGGTCAGACCGGTAAAAACCGCTGAACTGGTGAAAGAAAAAACCGGACGGTTCATTTAAAATGAAAAGTTTCCCTTTAAAAATCAAAACTTTTACAACTATGGTGAATGAATATTATGATTACTGATCTTTTTTTCATCTTTTTTTCATCTTTTTTATGAAATATGACCAGTGAACTTTGTTATCTTATTTTGTGTTATGTTGATGAATTTATTAAAAAAAACTTGTATGTTTTAAAGTTTGAAGGTTTAAGTTAGATAAATAATTAAAAAGTATGTTTAAAAATTATCT
>JANZXP010000004.1:1830369-1860396 GCA_027576715.1 Erythroxylum flavicans
AGGAGAATACCCCGTTAGGAGCCGGGAGTATGTCTGTCGCATAGGAGAGAGAAAAGAAGTGGTCGGGATCAGCTCGCATCTGCATTGTGTCATTATATTTGACTATATTTTCCGCACATTAAATTATTGATTTGTATTTAATTATTACAGTTAAGTTTGAGAAATTGTATTGAAAGAATGTATTTTGTGAAATTGGAAATGGGCCCAAGTGGCTAATAAAAGTGTTGTGAGTTTCATTGTGTTGTGAATTATGTTCTGCTTTCTGTTAAATGGACAAAGTGTTTTGAAAAGAGAAAGTGAGCACATAATGAGTGATAAGTACCAAGCGTTTTAAAAGTGTTTAAATAAATAAAGTGTTTCAAAAAGTAAGCATACAGAAGTGACAAGTGTAAAGTGTTTCAAAAAAAATTTATACCGACTTTTGCAAAGTGTTTAGTGATGTGTTAAGTGATGTGACACGCCACCCTCGCGGGGCACGAATTCGGGTATCACTGTCGATATCGGGTTCGGGTTCAGCGGGAGTTGGGGTGTTACATGGAAATTGTTGAAAATGCAAATTGTTTATTATATTTCATTATTTTGTGAATTGTGAATTTGTGATGGTTGAAATTGTTGATTGTTGGAAATTTGGAATGGAAATTGTTTACGTATGTTTTGTGATATTTGAAACTTTTAATTGAAATTGTTCAAATAGTTGGAAATGAGAATTATTTATGTATCTTTTGTGATGTTTCAAACTTTGATTTGAAATTGGAGAAAGTTGGAAACATAAACTACCATTTCTTTCCATCTAATCAATATGTAAAATATGTTGAATTATTTGGTAATATATATGCGTGGGCTATCATAAATATTTATAATAGATCATCTGTGAAAGTAATGATGTATATGTGTCCAAAAGGAACTTTTTTCCAAATTGTGAACATTTTGTAGGCTAAACTCCAACCACTTATACTAAGACTTATTAATGTCTGTTAAAAATCGTAGGAGCAATTTATATATTTAAGAACCAAATATAGAATGGTGGATATAATATTATGGTTTATTAGAAATGAAAAGAAGATTCAAAGGTTTGAATAAGAAAAAAAAACATTTCTAAACGAAGTTATATCCTTCAACTTGATCCTCATGTTATGAATATATGTGTATGAACAATTGTATAAGATATGTCATTCATTATTTGGTGATTATGTAAATCATACCCTTCAACTTGATTCTTATGTTTAAAACTTTGAATTGAAATTGTTTGAAATTATCGAAAATAGAAATTGTTTATGTTTGTTTTGTGATTGTTGGAAATAGAAATTATTTGTGTATGATTTATGTAATTATGTATGTTGAATAATTGAATTCTTAGTTTTTGACTTATGGTGAATTGTGTTCGATGAAATTGAATTGTGTATGATATAATCATATACAATGAGTCATATTATATAAGCTGGACGTGTGTATTATGTAATGAAATTATGTGTTCTTTATTTTGATATATGCATTCATTTATTTTTACAGATAAATGAAAAGAAGTTTATATACCCTTGATCAAACCACTTCAGGAAGATACGATGGTTCAGCTTGAGCTTTTGTTGCATTGGTTTCTAGTATTAGGAACCATACTATTAGCTTGTTTTGTAACAAGCATTAAAAATGTGAAGGAATAACCCGAGTAAAGAAGCATTTAGCTGAGTTTAAGGGAGATGTAAAATCCTGTAAAAACGTATGTCATTATGTAAAGTGAAAGATGAAAACTTTGCTTAATGAATATAAGCACGAGAAAGATAGAAGGAAAGGTTGAATTTTGAAATTGGTAGTGAAAGTTCGTTGTTGGTTTCATGATGATTGTGAAAATGTTGAAGGTGGTAGTGGTAGCGCTAGTGTTCCATCCCAGGCCTAGCACGAAGTGAATGTTACTCCTAGACCTGATGTTAGAAAAAGAAGAAAGCAGGTGACTAGTTTGTTTACACCACGAACAACTCCTGGAGCCCAACCTTCAATTCGTAGTGCAATGCAATCAAGAGATGCAGTTTACAATGTCGATATGGCAGTAGCTAGATGGTGGTATGCTATAGGTTCATCATTCAATGCTTCCCAGTCTTACTATTATCAGACTATGGCGGATGTAATAGTCTCTTATGGTCCGGCCTACAAAGCTCCTTCAATTGATGACTTAAAAGGTAAACTTTTGAGTTACTCAGTTTCTAAAATTAAAAGTTATTCGACAGAAAGAAGAGCGAATTGAGCTACTTTTGGGTATTCAATCATGTGTGGTGGTTTGATAAATAGGAGACAAGAGTCTATTATTAAATTTTTTTAGTTTATTCCGCAAATGGCTTAATGTTTTTGAAGTCAATTGATGCATCTGACCTTATTACAAATACTGATACTCTTTTTGAGATATTTGATGAATTTGTGAATGAAGTGGGGCCATAAAATATTGCTCAAGTCATTACTGAAAATGATTTGCTTATAAAGTTGCAGGAAGAAGGTTGTAATAGGTATAATTCCTTTTTTTGAACTCATTATACTGTACATTGCATTGACCTAATGCTAGAGAATATAGGAGATCCTAGGTATTTTCTTGTTATTGATGAGACTATATAGAAAGCTAAAAAGGTGACCAAGATTATTTATGATCATGCATAGGTGTTGAATTTAACAAGAAAGAAATTTACTAATGGTAGGAATTTGTGTCATCCTAATGTGACAAGATTTGCAACAAATTTCTTATCACTTCAGTCTTTTGGTTCGTTAAAGAAAGAGTTAAGACAAATGTTTACAAGTGATTAGTCGGTTGCATCTTAACATGTTAGGTCTAATACTAAGTTGAAGGTTTCCAGCATTATAATGGAAGTTAGAGAATTTGGTCCCAATGTCAATTTGTTATCTGAGTTTGTGACCCTCTGGTGAGGATGCTTCGTTTGGCTGATAATGAAGAAAAGCCAATAAGGGGTTTTTTTTGCCATAGAGAGGGTGAATGAAGCAATTAAGGCCAATCTGAAACATAAGGTTTTTTTGTACACTCTATATCTTGTAATTGCCAATGAGAGATGGGAAATGCAACTTTCTTCTCTGTTGTTTGCAACTGGGGCATTTTTTAATCCTACTGTATATTTCAGACTGAATTTTACAAAGAAAGTTGAAGTTAGTAAAAGAATACTATTCACTATTACAACAATTGTTGGCTATAAAATGGTGCAAGATCTTTTGAGCTCACAAATGGAGCTTTATAAGCTGCCTTTTGGAGATTTTGAATTGCCGATTGCTATTCGACAAAGAGCACAACTTTCCCCAGGTATAAATTATTTGTTTTTCTTATTTGTTGAAAATTAATTATCATATTATTTTATTTATAACCCTACTTTTATTATCTTACGACTTATAGTTTCTTAGTGTAATCAATTCAGAAGTGGTGTTCTAGAATTGTAAAGGTTTGCAATTCAGATTTTAAGTCAATGTGTCAATGTAACAGGTTGTGAACGAAACTAGAGCACATTTGAATTAATCCATTCTAAAAAAGAAATAGATTGGAGCACAAGAGATTGAAGACTTGGTATTCGTTTGTTACAATTTAAAGCTTCAGGAAAGATATGTTATTATTATTATTAATTTTGATATAATTTCTTATAATTTTCTAATAATTAAATTCTATTGTTTACTAGGACTCTTAATAGCATAAGTAGTTTAACAGATCCAACTTCTATTGATAATATCGATCTTTTGGAGGATTGAGTTTTTAAAAAACCGGGGGTTGCTAGATGTGGATGACTTGGAAGATAATCTTGGATGAGAAAGCATTGACATTTCATTTGGTGCATTGAATTTGAATGATTATGATGATGAGGCTCCTCACAATGATGAGGATTTTGTACCAAATGAAAACTGAGGTCAGTGCAGTTGTAACGAGTATCCTCCTTTAGACGATTGAATGAAATTCAAGGTTTTTGTTTTTCCTTTTCTTTTAATTTTACTTATATTTGATGTATATATTAAGTTTTATATATGTAATGTAAATGTAGATGTTTTTGTTTCAGGTTTTACATCTACTTGGTTATTTCCTCATCATGAACTCTTGCCATAAATTTTAATAGTTTGAGAGTCAAGGATATTATTTGTTCTTGTTATTAGATGTTTTGATGTAATTATTATTTATTATATGATGGCATTATAATATTTTTAATACTTTGTATTATTCTTAATTTTATATTCCTATAATGATGATTCTCTTTTTTTCATATTAATTGTGGGTATTATTTATCTGTGAAAAATCTGAAAATTATTGTTATTTCATATTAATTGTGGTTATTATTTATTATTATGATTTTTTGAGACAGGGTTGATGTAAACTTATAAAGTATACAGTACAATATGACAATAGACTATTTTGCAATTTTTTAAAAAATCAAAGACTATTTTATAAATTTAAAAAATTAACTAAAACGGTACTCGTTATTGACCGGCACTAGTATAATACTATATTAGAACCTAATCCAGTACCAGCACCGGTACAGTATTCATATCATTGGATGGGAATCTTTAGGAGGTTACCACTGATGGGGCTATGTGATATCATGGCTACTTAAAATTTGGACATCATCAAGAATATGCATATGGTACCCAAGAGGCAAAGACTAACAAGAGATATCTATTGACTGATTGGACTTTTAGATAAGTAAGCAACTTTGGGCATAAATGGGGTTCACCCCAATATAGCAAAGTAGCCACACCTAGATAGGGCTTACTGCCATCTCAGATGGGAGAAGCAGCTCAGGAGGAGGCTACTGTAGGATCTCCCAGGGTGTCGACACCACTGGGATGTCGAGACCAGCTAAAGATAACTCAGCTAGGGAAGCACATAGGGTGAATCATAAGAGTCAGTGCACTATTTGAGGCCAACAAGCAGCGCTGACGCAGCAAATCGAGGGACGAGAGGTCCATGATATATGGATGGAGGATGTTTTAGTGCAGATGATAGGACATCTTGATATATCCATCTCACCTCCACCATCTGGAGCGGTTGTATCATCTTCAGCTCTGCAGCTGTATGAGGCTCTGAGACTCGAAGATCCTCTGACGATGGACATGTTAGACTTATCGAGGGACTAACAGTCTAGATGCTTTATTTTTATTTTTTATCTTATTATTTATGTATATTTCTTATTTTCTTTGTTATTTTATTTTATTTTGTCAAAACATTAGTAGTGCGATTTTATTTTATTTTATGTTATTTTTATTTTTATTGTTTTACTTTATTTTACCTTATTTTATTTTTGTCCCTTTTTGTTCATATTTTGCAAGGATGGTTTTGCATAATTTTGGATGGACTCTTTATCAAATTTGGAACATTTTAAACCTTATTATTTAGGGAAGTACCAAGTCATAAATTTCTCACTTTTTCTGTTTTTGTTAATATTTTATTAATATGTTCTTTTATTGTGTACATTGGGGACAATGTACAATTTTAAGTGTGGGGAAGAGATATCCTAAGCTTAATGTACTCTTTTTTATTAATTATTATTAACTGACATTCTGATTTAGTTAAAATATGTCTAAATTACTTTGGATCATTATTGATTATTGAATTGAATTAGTATGCAAAAGGATGAAAATAATAATAAACTTGCTTTTATAAGTCATATTTTTAGTAATCATTGAGATAATTAATTTGAATAAAAGTTGCATATTATTTACGCACATAAGGCCCTTTTTTGTGAGCTTTTGAGCCTAAGAACAATTACATTGCTATTTTAAGCTCTTTTATTCTTTAATGTGTGTTATTATACTAGTCGGATGATTCTAGAACTTTCTTTTATTACCATAGTGAGATCACATTTGTTAAATTAGAAGTATTGAAATGATAAAGGATTTACATTTACTTGATTGCTTGAGACTTTGATTATATTGAAGAATTTTAAAGAGGTGCAATATTTCTTTGATTGTTGGTATATGGTGAATGCTCCAAAAAAATAAAAATAAAAATCAAATAAAAAAGTAGTATTAAAGTTAGTGTACCAATGTAATTAAGATGTGAAGGACCTATATTGTGAAGAACTAAGTTCATGTAATTTTATTTTTGTAAATTTCCTTCGATGTTATCACCTTTTTTATTATCCTTATCATACATTTACCTAAGCCTCAATAAAACCTTATAACAAGATCATTTGATTTTTGTTTCTAGTTTACTTATACGTGGTGGAGATATGATTTTATCACAAGCTTATGGTTACGAATCCTTGTATGTATTGATTTGAGAATTTCTACACTTTCCACCCTAATCACTTTGAGTGCATTGAGTGAATCTTTGGCGAAGGTGTGAACAATTGTACTTTTGGTTTTAAAAAGATTATCTATTTGATTGCTATTGATATTGTCTCACGAAAGTTGGTTATAGGATAACTTGAATCTAATTGTATGTTAATTTAATTGATATGATATAATGATTTATAGTGTGGATGGATACGTTGAGGTTAATAAGGGATGAATATTTGTAAGTTTAATGATTTTGATTATGATTTGCTTGAAGACAACCAAGTGTAGGGATATTTGAAATAAAAACTTATGATTATATTTTTGTTACTGATGATAATTACATATTAGATAAAACTTAAACATAAGTATGTTTAATTAATTAAATTTATTTTAAACTTTCATATAATATTTATCAATAAAATATTATTAAAAATTATTTATTATATTAAAATAAATAATTTAAAAATGCAAATTTGTTTGTAAATAAATATTTATTTCAAATATATTTTAGTTATTAAATCAACATTTATTTAAAATTTATATATTTTGAGGGTACTTTAAATTTAATTATTTAATAATAATTAATTTAATGTAATTAAAAAATTAACTAAATTATTAAATTAAATTAAATTATTAATAATTTCAATTAATTAAATATAGTATTAAATTAAATTATTCATAAATTCTTATTAATAATTAAATAATATATATTTAGTTGATAATAAATCAGATTATGGAAAAAACAGAAAAAGAAAACAACAATCAATTTTTTTTGTAGTTTTCATAAATTTTCAAAATTGTAAGAAACCAAAGCTAAAACTAGAAACAAAAAATTCAAATAAACATATTTTTATTAAATTTGAAAAAATAAAAAATAAAAAATATAAATGAAAACAAACATGCCATAAAAAATATCCTGAAAAAGTAGAACTATTCAAAATTGATCATATCACTTGATTTGATTCAAAATATGATCCAATTTTAAAATATTTCAGATGAGTGTATCAAATTTATTACTATTTTAAATCTAAATATTTTAAATCACATATTTACTTTCAAAATTATTTTTGACAATCTTACAAAAATGATTATTATTGAGATAATTTTTATGGATAATTAAAGAGTGATATTTTGTACATAACGCATTCAATTTATTAAGTTAATAAGTTTATCTTTGCAGTAAAAAGAAATCCCATTGTTCAGTTGAAATGTTAAATATTTTGAACATTTTTCACGCACAAGCGTCATCTCAATATCATAATCAAGAAAGTGGCTTCTTTTGGAAAAGTAAAAGTCGGCTAGTGCCAATCATATTTTTTGTGTCTGTCTTACTGTGATAAGATTTGCAACAAATTTTTTATCGCTTCAGTGTTTTGTTATGATGAAGAAAAAGTTAAGACAGATGTTTACAAGTGATAAATGAGTTGCATCTCAGAATGTTAGGTCTAATGCTGGATTGGAGGTTTCCAGCATTATACTAAAAGATAGTGAATTTTGGTCTCAATGCCTATTTGTTATTCGAGTTCATAAGCCTTTGGTGAGGGTACTTTGTTTGGCTAATAGTGATGAAAAGGCAACAATGAGTTATTTTTTTATTCCATGGAGAGGGCGAAGGAAGCAATCAAAGCCAATCTAAAGAATATGCCTTCTTTGTATACACATTATCTTGCAGTCATCAATGAAAGGTGGGAAAGACAACTTTCTTCTCCTTTTTTTTGTAGTTGGGGCGTTTTTAAATCCTAGGGTTTATTTCAGATCAGGTTTTACAAAGAAAGTTGAAGTTAATAGGGGAATGTTGTTCACTATTACAACAGTTGTTGTCCAAGAGATGATGCAAGATATCTTGAGCTCACAAATGGAGAGCTTTATGAGCGATTTTCTAGGAATTTTGAAATGCCAATTGCTATTCGACAAAGAGCAATACTTTCTCTAGTTATTAGCTTTTTCCCTTTTCTTACTTGTTGAAAATTAATTATCACTTTATTTTATTTATAATGTTACTTTTGTTATCTTACAATTTACAGTTTCTTATGGGATCAATTCAGAAGTAGTGTTTTAGAATTGCAAAGGTTTGCAATTCAAATTTTAAGTCAATGTGTGAGTGCAATAGACTATGAAAGGAACTGGAGCACATTTGAATTCATCCATTATAAGAAAAGAAATATATTGAAGTAGAGAGATTGAATGACTTGGTCTTCATTGGTTACAATTTAAAGCTTCAAGAAATGTATGCTATTATCATTATTAATTTAAATATACTTTCTTATAATTTTTTAATAATTAAATTTTATTGCTTACTAGGATTTTGAACAGAATAAGTAATTCAGTAGATCCAATTTGCATTGATAATATTGATCTTTTGGCAGATTAGGTTTTTGAGGAACTAAGTTTGGTAGATGTGAATGACTTGGAAGATAATCTTGAATGGGAAAGCATTGACTTGTCACTTGGTGCACTAAATTTGAATTATGATGATGATGAGGCTCCTCTCAATGATGATATTTTTGTACCAAATGATAATTGTGGTTAATGTAATTATAGCGGGTATCCTCCCATAAATGATTGAATGAAGTTTTAGGTTTTTGTTTCTTCTCTTCTTTTAATTTTACTTATATTTGATATATATGTTAAATTCTATATATGTAATGTAATTGTAAATGTTTTTGTTTCAGGTTTCACTTCTACTTGGTTGTTTCCTCATCACGAACTCTTATTGTAAATTGTAATGGTTAGAGAGTTAAGGATATTTATTGTTCTTTTTATTTGATGTTTTGATATAATTATTATTTATTATATGATGAAATTATAATATTTAAATACTTTGTATTGTTCTTAATTTTATATTTGTATGATGATTGTCTTTTTATATTAATTCTGTTTATTATTTATATGTGAAATTTCTAAAAATTATTGTTAATAAAAATAAATAAATAATTTTTATTTTAAATTTTTACTATTATAATTTTTGGAGACATAGTTGATGTAAAATTATAAAGTATACGGTATAATATATTAATGGACTATTTTGTAATTTAAAAAATTCAGGGAATATTTCATAAATTTAAAAAATTGCCTGAAATGGTATCCGGTATTGACTAGTACCAGTACGATATTCATAACATTACTTTGATTATGCTACTACAACACTTCTCTAGTTTCCTTCGCACATGACGCGTTTTCTCAATCATCATCATAATCTGTTTATTTGTTTTCTTTATAATGACTAGCATGGTTTTTTCATTTTCTTTCTTTCTCTTTTTTGGGTGGAGGTGTTTGGGATGAGTTTGAAAGTTTACATTTTTGTATGTGTGTTATACGTAAAGCTTTATTTTTTAACGTATCCAAAGTTTTTTGTAAAGATATTTCAGATAAAATGAAAGGAACGGTTTATAGAAGAAGAAGACAAGTATACAGAAAGATGGAATAACTTGCATTACAAATTTTCATATCGTATGTAGACATTACAATGGATATAAAATAGTACCGTGTCTCTTTTACAATCAAGACACATATTGTAATCTTAGATAGTTTGTTAACGCCTTTATAGATACGACGCATCCTTGCCCCCTCTTACTTTTATTCTAATGATGTCGTTTTCTTCATCTTCTTCACGACTTCATTTCTCTTCCGGCGTTGCATACTTTGTTTGTTTTGTTTAATGGTAATTATACGTAACATCCCTTCCCCCTTTAGAATTCACCTTGTCAACTAAGCTAACCCTGAGTATCTCTTCTGTAACTCAAACAGAACCTCCCAAGTTGCTCTTTCCTTGGATTCTCCTTGGCTCTACACCAACACTTGAGTTACAACTCTTTCATGGCATCAAACCATTCTTCTCCCCCATATGGCTTCCAGCACATGTTTTGTACTAGTTAACGAAGATGGAAGTTGTGTTGAGCATGATGTCTTATCTGAGATAAACTCCTTCAATTGGGAAACATAAAAAGTGGGATGAATTGCAGAATCTTCAGGAAGTTCAAAAGTATATGCTACTTTGTTTATTTTCCCTACAATTCAAAAAGGCTCGTGGTATAGAGGGGCTAATTTCTGATCCGTTCTTTGCATGGAATGCTGCCGATATGGTTGAATTTTCATGTAAACCCATTTCGCCACCTCGAACTCTCTTTCAAACCTCTTTTTATCTGCACATTGTTTCATCATCTGTTGTGCCCTGTTGGGGTGAAACTTCATAATTTGAAGGGTTGCTTCCCGATCCTGTAATGTTTGGTCAATTAGAAGATTCTGGGAATCTCCAACGAAGTAAGGTACATATATTGGCAAGTGTAAGCCATAGAGGATCTCGAAGGGTGTTGCACCTGTGGCCTCGTGATTAGTAGTTATACCACCATTTCGCCATCAATAACCAACTCTCCCACTTCTAAGGAGTGTCGCTTCAGAAGTGTCTTAGATAGGTTTCCAAGATCTTATTGACAACCTCTATTTGTCCATCTATCTAAGGGGTGATAAGATGTGGAAAATTTCAAATTAACCCCTTGTAATATAAAAGTTTCCTGCCAAAGCGCACTTAGGAATATGGGATCATGGTCATTGACTATGGAGTCTGGACTTTTGAGTAATTTAAAGACATCATCAATGAAGATTTGCACCACCTCTTGGGCTATGTATAGATGTCCAATCGATATGAAATGTGAATACTTGCTTAACCTATCAATAACAAAAAAAAATGCAAGATTTCCCTCTAGAATTGGGTAGAACTGATAACCAAGCCATAATAAAACAGCACCTCTCAAACATGCATTAATACATGATTAAATTAACATAAAACACATGCATAAATAATAAACAGAAGCGTGATAACCAATACGGGATACCTCCAGCCATTGTCTTTCCACCGAAGCTCTGCAAGAACTTGGAGAAGTTTGGAACTTCTATCCTCTGCCTGAGCTCAACAGATGGTGTGATGTTCTAAAATGCTTAGTATGGATAGGGACCAAAAAAAATTCTATCATTTAAACCCACTTTACCTACTATGTTCTGGTCATCACAGAGACAAAATTATAGGTGTCCAGTATACTGGGCGACAAAAAGATATGCAATAGATAGGGTGGACTATATACAGGTAATGTCATCTTACACTTTGAAGCTTAAACTTTCATTGATAGAACTAAAAGGGTACGTCTCCATCAACTTGCCATCTGGCTCATGCAACGTAATTCCTAATTTCATATTTAATATCAGAAGTGCGAATTAAATTGGATTGAAATTCGTTCTCAGGTGATTCAAATGCGTTACCGCACATGTGTTTTTGGAAAAATTAAGGATTAAACCGTTATATCCGGGTACAAGGAAGGTGATGAAGTCCTGAAAAGTCCTGAAAATTTCTCTCTCTTGTTCTTCATTGATAAGTTTTAACAGAATCCATTCCACATTCAGGAAATTGCTAAAGGTAACAGCTTTTTGATTGTTCCTCTGCAAAACCTTTGTGAAATTTGTTTCATATCTTGCTCTAATCACTAAGATGTCTTGATGTTTCCCAGAAAGTCGGGTGCTTTTTCGTTTACTGTTCTTCCATTCCTTGAAAGATGGGAACTTTTGATAGCAAGAACCAGTCTTTGTTGTCTTTGCTGCATGTTCTGTCTCATTGATGAGTACAAATCTTTCATTCCATTACCATTATAAGAACCATCAAAAGGATTTACCGTTTGATCGTTAGATGGATAACCGTGGTTCATCATCTTCATTCCCTTACAACAATCCATATCCATACCCTTACTATTATAATCCTCCTCCTACAGAGAATCATTCATATCCACCTTCCTATTCAAATCCAAATTATGCCTATGGTTATCCCCAAACGTACCCTTCACCTTATACGTATCCACATGCATATGTTTATCCCCAAATGTACCCTTCTCCTTATATATACCCGCCACGTGGATATACGGCGGTGCCACCACCATTGACTCCGATGACAAACCCTCCAGACCCTTTACACTCTCAAGGCAATCCTTCACCTTCACATTCCACATCCCAGTACCCTTATGAGCATCAACCACGAGAATACCCATCTAATGGCAGTAACATGGTACAAGTGCCCTCCAGGTGTAATGGTTTTGCCAGTCATCATAGAAAAGATATTTCTTATGTTGACTCCGATTCAGAAACGTATTTGCACTCATCTTTAGATGATCACTCAAGTAATGTGCAATCGGATGATCATGACAAACCTTCTGCGCCTGCATCTCCAACAGCTCCTTCGGTTCTGTCAATGCCTGATTCTCCTTCCAGCTATCAGAATGAAAGTCCAGGGTTTTATGGTTGTCCTAACAACTCCTTTCCGAGCAATCGGAAAGAGCCATGTTTGGACCGCATTGATTCATCTGGACATTATATATCTTCTGCTCATTCCCATTCGGTTTCGTTTGATGGGTACCAGAATTATCAGAATAGGCAGCTTGTACTGTTTCAGAGTAATAAAGTGTCTTTGAAGGTTTTGCTCTTACATGGGGTCTTGGATATCTGGGTCTATGATGCCATGAACCTTCCCAACATGGACATGTTCCACAAGACCTTGGGTGATATGTTTATCAGTTTCCCTGCAAAAGTTGATGGGAAAATAATCCATAAGATCACTAGTGATCCTTATGTTACAATTTCTGTTGGGGGTTCTGTAACTGGGAGAACATTTGTGATCAGCAATAGTGAAAATCCTATTTGGATGCAACATTTTAATGTTCTTGTTGCTCATCACGCTGCTGAAGTGCGCTTTGATGTCAAGGACAGCGATGTTGTGGGATCACAATTGATAGGCTTTGTGGCAATTCCTGTCGAACAGATATACTCCGGTGCTAGAGTAGAAGGATTCTACCCTATCTTAAACACCAGTGGAAAACCATGTAAGCCTGGAGCTCTCTTGAGAATTTCAATTCAGTACATTGCAATGGAGAGCTTGAGAAGTTACCATCTAGGTGTAGATGCTGATCCTGACTCTTCTGGTGTGCCAAACACATATTTTCCCCTTAGGAAGGGTGGAAAAGTGACTCTTTATCAAGATGCACATGTTCCAGATGGGTGCCTTCCAACTTTGAAACTTGACAATGGGATGTCTTATGTTCATGAAAAATGCTGGTACGACATCTTTGACACCATACGTCATGCTAAACGTCTGGTTTACATTACTGGTTGGTCAGTGTGGCACCAGGTTAGACTGGTCAGGGATGCTGGTCATCCAACAGGTGGCACCCTTGGTGATCTTCTAAGGTCCAAGTCCCAGGAGGGAGTAAGAGTGCTGCTTCTTGTTTGGGATGATCCTACTTCTAGGAGCATTTTGGGATATAAAACAGTAAGAAGCATACTTGTTTCCATGTTTAATTACAGTGGATTGAAAGTAGGTTACTTTGATGTCTTGTATCTAGAAAACGAGCTTCGATTTACTGATTCAGACATATCACTCAGAGGCCTCTTTGCAATCACTAATGCAGGATGGATTCATGGCAACACACGACGAAGAAACAAGACGGTTCTTTAAGGGTTCATCCGTGAAAGTGCTTCTTTGTCCTCGCATTGCTGGAAAAAGACATAGCTGGGCCAAGCAAACGGTGTGGTAATCTGTTCAGAAAAGAAAATTTGTTCTATGTGTTCAAATTTTTTCCTCCATAAACCAATTTCATGAATAAGACCTCACAAGACGTAACGAAAGCAGCAATGTTATAAGATATAAAGGTCCATGGCTGAATTATCTATGTTTTTTCGCTCAAGTTATCAATTGAGTGCTAAAAGCTACACATTATTCACCTTACACTATATTCTTTTTTAGTAGAAACACAAGTGTGTGGGATGGGCTTATTACTGCTTTGACTACTATTGTTCTTTCCTTTCTGCCAAAACTCCAGCATCATTGGTTTCTGCTTGAACTTTATCGGCAAATGCTTACCACTTGCTACCTCTTGGGTGATCAAGATACTTCTCTTAACTACTTTCTGTTTCCTGTCATGTTAAAAAGAACAATATATGTAGTTTGTGTAAGGGTAACTATTTTCTCTACTTCTTACAGAAAGTGACATTTCTTTGGAAGCACACTCTGTTCTTGTAAATCATGTTTCAGTTAATAGTTTCTGTATGACTTGTATTATCAATATTTACTACCACACATGTCAGGAAGATAGTTCTTTCTCTCCAACTTGCTGTTTCCTGTGCTGATAAAATGCAGAAAATTCTTTGAAACTATTAATGAAAACAATGCAGCTTATTATCCACCAAAAGCTTTCCTTCCAATTTTGTTGAGTATGAACTATAAGTTTCCTTGTTCTTATTCACCAGGAAGTTGGAACTATCTACACACATCACCAAAAAACTGTTATTGTAGATGCTGATGCTGGGAACAAAAGAAGAAAAATCATTGCTTTTGTTGGTGGACTTGATTTATGTGATGGAAGATATGACACTCCATACCATCCCATTTTTAGGACCCTTCAAACATTGCATAAAGATGACTACCACAATCCTAATTACGCTGTGAGCTTTTAATTTTACGTACTTGTTCTTCGGAATTGTAAATAGATATGCATCAGAAACAAACTCTTATTTGCAGCATTCACTTTTTAAAGGGAAGCAGAAGTGATATTTTTCGATATAGATGAGGTTTTGGTAACATAATTTGCAGAATTTTAGCAGTAATTAAAGTGATATGTTTATTTACAAGAGTTTTAGGAACTAGTTGAAGTACTTGCTCCTCTTATCAATCGTGTAATCATGTAAACTTGACCAAGCAGGGCAGTAATGCTGGTTGTCCAAGAGAACCATGGCATGACTTGCACTGCAAAATTGATGGCCCAGCAGCATATGATGTTCTAACCAATTTTGAGGAGCGCTGGCTCAAGGCTGCAAAACCTCATGGGATTAAAAAGTTTAAAAAGTTATATGATGATTCTTTGCTCAGGTTAGAAAGACTTCCAGATGTTTTAGGTCTACTTGATGTTCCTGTTCTTAGTGAGGAAGAAGACCCTGAAGCTTGGCATGTTCAGGTGTGGGTGATACTGATAGTTTTTGGTTTTAGTTTTACTTGATTCTGCTGGGAAAACAGAGAAAAGCTGGAATTTGCCTTGATGTTAGCTTGTTTGTTCTGGCTTACAAATGGAATGCATTCATTTCCTTCTGGGGTTCAAACTTGCAGATTTTTCGATCAATTGATTCAAATTCTGTTAAAGGCTTCCCTAAGGATCCAAAGGACGGCACAGCCAAGGTGAGTGAACAGTTTGTAACTTAAGTTGTTTCTGTTAAAGAGAATCAGTGCATTTCAGACACTGTATATTTGCTCAAGCTGATGAAATTTTTGTTGTGACAGCATCTTGCCTGCGGGAAAAATGTACTTATCGACATGAGCATACATACAGCATATGTGAAGGCCATTCGATCTGCACAACACTTCATTTATATAGAAAACCAGTACTTCATTGGTTCCTCCTACAATTGGGGTTCACATAGAGATATAGGTAATGAACTCCTTTTGTTTCTTCAATGATCCTGTTAAAAGGTGTTACTGCAACTTTGCATTAGAGCTGGTTCTGACCCTTTCTAGTTGGAAAAACCTGTGGTTGAGATCTTATCTGAGGGTTTCTCCACTTCTGTTAACAAAATGGTCTTAACCCTTACTTCTTACATATAGAAGACAAGACAGCAATTAGGAAACAAAAGGCTAAATAAGAAATAGTCTATAAGCTTTAGTGCTTACTCCCCATTAGCTTCTATGGTTGTAAATCTATGCTTCCTGACTCGCTTCTATTCCTGAGCATAGTTCGAGTGCTTCTTTTCCTAAAGAAAAGATTCAATAAAAGAATTTTGTTCTTGTTTAAACTAGACATTCAGTAAATATCCATCATTGTATTGAACCAAAGAAAACTTCTCTATTCCATTCGTTGCAGGTGCTGATAACTTGATTCCAATGGAAATTGCACTAAAGATTGCTGATAAAATCAGAGCACATGAAAGATTTGCTGCATACATCATAATCCCAATGTGGCCAGAGGGAGCTCCAACTGGTGCAACTACTCAAAGGATTCTATATTGGCAGGTGAGCCTGAATGTAACTTAAAGCTATGGTTAATCCTTCCTGAAGGACAAGTACCTTTTCTTCATTTGAAGTTTCACTAATATGATGGTGGATCTGAATACATCTATTCACTACCATGTTCCAAAAGATGATAAGAGAAATTAGTTAACGGAAAATTATTATCTGCTGCAGCATAAAACTATGCAACTGATGTACCAGACAATAAACAAGGCTTTAATAGAAGTTGGCCTTGAGGAAGCATTCTCACCACAAGATTTTCTGAACTTTTTCTGTCTTGGCAATCGTGAGGCCCCTGATCCATATGAAACTCCAGATGTGTCAAGCCCCACTGCTGCAAACACTCCACAGGTATATATTTATCCCTCCAGGAAATTATTATTTTGAGCTATCAATTATTTGCAGGACTAGTTCGAGATGAAAAAGATCAAAATGTAAAGACATCTTCAAGGAGTTTTGTTTTTACAATGAAAAATGGCACTCTTTTCATACAAACTTGATGGCAGTGGCTGGTGATTCAAACATTGCGTTGTTTCCTGAGATTAGTGTCAGAAACTCATTTGGACACAATAGACGTTTAAGTCTCTCTATTTTTGGTGTGTCCAGACACTTAGCAAGAAAAGCCGAAGATTCATGGTTTACGTCCACTCGAAAGGGATGATAGTTGATGATGAGTACGTAATAATAGGGTCTGCAAACATAAATCAGCGTTCCATGGAAGGCACAAGAGACAGTGAGATTGCAATGGGTGCTTATCAACCTTGTAATACCTGGGCGAAAAAGCAATCTAATCCACAGGGACAGGTAAAGCTGAGTAGAGAGATTTGTTTTGAACAAGGAATTTCAGCCATCTCTACTGCTATTGAGACACTTTCTATTTCTGTGCAAACTGTGTTTTATAGATATATGGATATCGTATGTCCCTCTGGGCAGAGCATATGGGGCATCTTGATGAATGCTTTGAAGAACCAGAGTCTCTTGAGTGTGTTAATAAAGTCAGATTGATGGGGGAGAAGAATTTGAAACAGTTCTTATCTGATGAAGTAACAGAGATGACAGGGCACCTGGTTAAATATCCTGTTGAAGTTGATCGAAAAGGGAAAGTGAGGTCTATTCCAGGATGTGAAAGTTTCCCTGATATGGGAGGAAATATACTTGGCACATTTATTGGCATTCAGGAGAATCTAACAATCTGATTAAACTTGTCAGTTACAGTATTTACCATAGAATAGAATGACTTGCAAGATGACCACATACACTTCTGAAACTCAGGTTTCCTGTACCAGTGAGTAATCTGATTCTAATAAATGTTGTTATATCAAATGAACTGGCCATTGAGTGTTACCTGTCCCTTCTCTTTCAACGCTCATTACTATGTAAGTTGCCAAAGAACAGCTCGTACAGCCAAATCAACCAGTCACAACCAACTCAAAATTGCGAAATCAAATTGTTCAAGCTCATCTAAGAGATAGTTACAAGTGATAATGTTAAGAAAGTTAGATCCTTTTAAGGGCAATTCACCAGCTTTGCTCTTCGGGTAGTTTCATCTACTGCCACCCGTAGACCAAGACCAGCAATTTCAGGCACATTAACAGTACCTTGAAGTTCCAATTCTGCGACCACCTTGTGATTTTCTACGTTACCTTCCAAAACATTCCTTACAGCCCATATAGCCCACTCCTTTAGAAATGGGTTATCTTCATCTATAACACAGTGCTGTAACAGCAGAAGAATTCCATTCTTCTCTCTGATCTCATCCTGCACATGTTTCATTCGATATGCACAATTACCAATGAGTGAAACAATGTCTCTTCGGAATCCTTTATAAAGACAGACTTTAGAGCAGCTGAAACTAGCTGCTGCTTCTTGATTCTCACTTTGTGTAATAGCTTTTCTGATTATAGCAGGAGGCTCGAGGTCACGAAGAAGACCTAAAAGCAATTCAAGTAGTCCAGCTGAGACAAGTGCAACAGCAACATTCTCAGAGTTTACCAAGTGTTCATCCTGACAACATATGTCTCTTAAAATGATGAGTGAATATCCAAGAACATCAATGGAAGCCAATCCTGTTGGAAGGCCGGATTTGACTGTGCAATCAAAGTTGACAACTTTGACAGATCTCTTGAATACTTCAAAAACATACAAGGCCAAATCTTTTGAAACTTCTATCTCCCTGATTCGCTCACTCAGGATTTCTGATACCACGCTCAAAAGATAAGCTTGTTCTGGTGAAAAATAATCAGCGTTCTGATTAACATCTCCACAGTTTTCGGAGTCACCACTCTGGGAAAACAATGAGAAGATTTGAGGAAAGTACGCTTCCTCCAGACAAATCCTTGAAAGAAGCAACTTCAACCAATCTTCTTTAAAACCAACTGTTAGAAAGAGCAAGACCCGAACAAACAATCATAAGTACAATTTAGACAGAACCAAAGTCCAATTCAATGTATAAAAAGAAAAACCAAAGCTTTACCAGCAGATGATGTTCTAACAATTGCAGCCAAAACAGGTAATCCTTGATCTCCACAAAGCTCTGCAATCAATTCAGGTGCTCCATTACAGCAAGTATAGATTATCATACAAAGAGGATCACAAGTCCCCTGACTTGGGATTTTCCCAAGCTCAATAAACTCATTAGGAAATAAACAACCCCAGATAGCTCTCTGATGATCTTCACCAGCCAGAGAAACATTAGCGAAAACTTGCAATCCAGTTCGACTAATCCCATGATCAGAATCAGAATCAGAAGCAAGCCTTATAGACTTGAAGACGTCACAAAGTATACCAACCCCATTACAGAAAAGAAAAGAATTTTGATTGACCATTTCACCAGCACAAAGATTTCTTAGAAGCTTAAAACAGAGTTCAATGTACTGGTGACAAAAAGGGTATGGAAGAGATCGGGTCAGCTCAAGAGCGGCAGGTAGAATATTCCTGGAGGCGAGGTCTAAGCGACCATCAGTAGTTCTAGAAACAGCCATAAGAATTTCTAGGGTTTGTTTCATGTTATTTGATTTTGAAGCCCTAAACAATGGTTCCAAGAAATCTTTTTGTGGCAAAAGCTTTATCACTGACGAATCATCCATAGCTTATCGTCAGGCCCTCGCAAACTTGCGAAAGTGGAAGTCTTGTGAACAGAGAACTTGAGTAATGAATTTCTAGTCTTCAGAGTCAATAACCAAGACACTGAGAGGGAAATAAAAGATTTCAGATTGTTCATCTCAATAAAGGTCTAAAATTTTTTTTCTAAAAATAAAAAATCAAAGAGTTTTATATATTTTATTTTATATTTTTATTTATACATATTTATTTATATTTTATATTATTATTGTTTTTGTATCAGACGTTGATCTATCTGTTTCAAACACTCTAAACCCGGTATTTTAGCAAATGTATACAGCAAAACCGATCCAATCCAAGTCCACATTAACGGGTTAAATCTGATTCAAGTGAGTTCAAAAGTTTAAATTCGAATTTAACAAAATTTTAATAAAGATTGTTTCCTGTTCTCATATTACCTTAATATTTTAAAAAAATGTCTTGAGGTTTCTAAGGTCGCTCTTTATGCTTATATGCTTGCGTAAGTGAGAAATCTCTTGCAGATTCAGCAACCAAGCCACGTCAAAGTCATATCTTGTTCTTTCCCCAGAAACAAAACAGATAATCTCTTTGGAGGCAAACTAAGGAGCAGAAACTATTGTCGAATTCAGACACAACATATAATACTAAGGATTTATCCAATCGCTGTTCTAAAAGTAACAGTAGGAATAATTTCGTTAATACAGCAGGGATTTGTCATTTTCTCCCAAACCATTCTCAACTCTCGTCGATCTTTTGTTTTCATTCAATTTGCCAAGGCATCAGAAATTTGAGACAATCATTTGATCCCAGATTTCAGGAGTACGGAGTGACGAGGTAGATGTCCAAACTATTCACACAATGTGGGGGTTTATTTCTGAGCAACCACAGGCAGTAGGGAGCAGGACTTCTTGTGGTATCCATGGTCACGAACCCGACATGTATGTGTACCGAGTTTGAGCCCCGACAAGAAGCTCAACAAATTTAGCTGCAGAAACACGAGATGTCTGAATGAACAAAATAATCCAGGTTGCCTCAAGCTGTGGATATTAAGCGGAAAAGAAACTAAAACAAACCTGTTAGAAGGCCAAGTAGAGGAATTGGTTCCAGAACCTTTCCTGCACGTTCCAGTCTTTGCCTGTCACGATTAGCAAGCTTAGATTTTCTGTAGATTCCTAGTATTGGAAGAAGATAGATATCAAGGATGCAACTAGGTGAAGGCATTCATACCTCGTGTACTTGCTAAAGAATGGATCTCTCATGAGATAAAGGGCCCATAGCAATTTCCTTCTTTTCAGCTGATAAAAAATGTATCAAATCCATTAAGCTTAAATCCATCATTCAACGGTTAATTAGCTCCAGCAACGATTACTCTTCAGTAGAGTCAAGAGTGCCTTATTCACTAAGAGTTCGTAAGACAGATATTTAGAATCTGGCAAATTAAATCTATGCAAGATTGATACCTCGTCCTGTTCGGGATCGGTAAGATGAAACAATTGCTCTTTTACACCAATTCTTGATTTCATAATGGGTGACAAAAGTCCCATGCTAACCAAGTCCACACCCAGTGAAAGAAACCAAGGAATCCATGACCGAATTGCATATTTTCGAATAAACAGGACATAAATCAGAGGTCTCGTGACAAAGAGCAACTCTCCAACAAGGAATAACACCCCATGAACCCCTTTCTCGGAAACTAACTTCGAAAGCGTGGGCCTCTCAATAACTGAAGCTGTAAAGACATAATTGAAAATCTTAATGCTCAGCCATTAATTGTAATCAATTGAAAACTGAGGGAAATAATTACATGGAGGCTCCATAATTGCAAGTTGGTGCTGAACCCTGTGCACCCATACTGGGTCAGAAACCATCATTGCATTTTCTCCAAACCTGTTCAATGCAGACAATGCCCTCCCTTCCAGATTCCATGGGTTCTGTCCGTTAAAAGTCCTCAATCCAGGTTCACCATGGGTTCTAAGCTTTGTCCCTGTATTATGCTGACAACTTGGAAAACCTGGATGCTGCTCAGTATTTGGTGTTTCTCCACCATGCAGAAGCATCTTGTATCCACTGTTCCGGAATAAAGCCAACCTAACCAATACCCTGAATTATAGGAATATGAAATGTTAAACAATGTCATCATCAGACTCACCTCCAAACTGAATGTCAAGCTAATAGATGCAGCTTACTTGGTTGCTTCAGTGACAGCAATAAAATTCCATTTCTTATCATGGCCACAGTAATGTTCTGCAACAACTTCAACTAATGTCTCCAAATCCTTTATTGCAGATATGCACAATGAGTATGGGAAAGAATGAGGCTCTGAAAAGCCCCTGTGCTTCCGAGTTGGTGTTGTATCAATTATATGTTCATTGATGGCCGTGATTATACCCAAGATTGCAGTTACTGCAGATGATAATAAAATTTCTAAGTAAAGCACAACATTTAAAACAATGAAAACAGAAATGATAAGTAAAACCAAAAAAGTCCAGGTGCTTCGACCCAAAATAGGAAGCAAAAATGAAATAAGGTCAGAAAGCTTCTTGTTTACCAAGCCTATCAAAATAATACTACATTGACATAAACCTCACAGCATTTTCGCATGCAAGCATTCATTCAAAATTGAAGCAAAAGGAGACCACAAGATTTTTATACATCATTTTATTCTCTTTCTTCTACTCAATTTTCAGGATTACTTAACCATGAAAATAAAGGTCCAGTGTTAATAAGCTGATAAGCAAGTAAGTAAATGTTACCAAAAGTTCACAAAACCTGCTTCTGGTCCTATCTCAGAAGAAGAAAACCGCTCAGGAAGAAGCCATGTCAATCCCTGTCCATATGTTCCATGTCAGACCAACATTATACATACTATTAAAGCCAGCCACTACCTAAATCAACAGTAAAATTTTCATATTTCAAACAAATATATGCAGTGAAGGTTCGTCTTCCTGTCTAGTACATGAACCAGCTTACGTTTGAATAAGCAAAGACTCCAGAGCGTTGGTGCACTCACTTCGTGGGATTATCCAAAAGCAGTTAAAAACAACTAAAAGCAAGTAAATATCCACAAAAACACAAAGACCAGTCCTTTCTATGATTATCCAACTAGTCCTAAGCAAACCCAGAAGAGCCAAAACTACCAGAAACTCAGTGATCTGTACCAGATTGCACAACAATAATCACATGGTCGAAAGAAAAAAGAAAATTGAGAAGTACGAGGGCTTACATTTGCAAGGGATTCGAGAGAGTGCACATAATCCTTATTGATTCTAACCCATCTCTTATATGCTTCCATGCCTTCCAAATCTCAATAAAAAACCAGAAAAAACAAATCAAATATAGACTCAGCTTCACAGTTCACTGAATTCAAACACAGCAATGAAGCACGCACGAGTCAAATCTATGGTTTATGGGAAACAAAACCCAGAAGATAAAATTACAGGAAGCGCAAAGCCCTAGCATCAAAAATCGAACTTTAAATAGGCATACTGAAACATGACTTTGACCTATAGAAGTAAAGAGGCAAAAATAGCTGAAAGAATAAATAGTTTGTCTTCTATTTGTGAATTTAATCTCCACCGTCCATCGTGCTGTGAAATTGACATATTATTAGAAGTCTAAAATGCAGATAATATCTATACCTACAAACAGGACGAAAGGGACACGGCAATGCCTACGACGTCGTTTACATGCAGGTTAAACCCGCGTTTTTAACAGCCGTTCGCGAGTTTCAAAGCTCCATTAGAGCATCGTAGTTCTAGGGTTTTGGATTTGTGCAGGAACAGAGAACATGCAACTCACTCTTGAATTCGGGTAAGAATTTTGATTGTTACCTACTAATTTTCGAGGGTTTTTCTTTTCTCCTAATGAAGGTGGAAACTTTGCACTTACATCTCAAAACCGATCCCAGCACTTCAACAATTTGAAATCTTCCCGATTTGTTTGTGCTCTGATTTGCATTTACTTAATTGTGTTGGTGTTGAATTGATTGATATGTAGTTGGTGGTTCAATTATCAAAAGCTTATTAACCAAATGGTGTGGGTTTTTCTAAGCACTCAAAGACCTGTTCTTGCTATTAAAATGAACTAGTTTTCTGCTATTGTTCTTGAACTCGAGATGTTGGAGTAGCAACAGCAATTTTCACCAGCAGAACTTTATTTTCTTTCGCTCACTCGTATATAAAACTTGATGTTTCCTGAAATAACTTCGTCGAGGCTGTTTACGTTATGTTGAAATCTCATTTGAGCAGATGCTCGTCTTCTTTTTCAGCACTTTGAATTGGTGACTTAATTAATTTTATGATGCAGTGGTGGACTTGAGCTTTTATGCGACTCGGTTAAGATTCATAATGTAAATGTTAACCCAGAAAATGGGGCTGCGAAGGTAAGCATTATCTGAACTACTAATGCAGTTTCATGGAACATAAGCTTCTTTCTCTGTGTTCGCATATTGCACTCATGAACTTTCATATTCTGCAGCTGATCATGAAAGATTTGCTTGCTTGGGTTCGAGCAAATCTTATCAAGGAGAGGCCGGAGATGTTCATGAAAGGGGATTCTGTGTAAGTTCAACCTTCTTTCCTGCTTTCGTACATACTTTCGATCATGAACCAGAAAAATTTTACGTATCAGAAGATGAAGGTTTCCATTTTAACATTTCTGAAAACGAGATTCCAGGATGATAATCTGGAGTTAGAGCTATTTGTGACTGGAATCTTTAATTGTAACACAGGAGACCTGGTATTTTAGTCCTGGTGAATGATTGTGACTGGGAGCTGAGCGGCCAACTTGATACAACGCTAGAAGAGAAGGATAATGTGGTCTTTATATCAACATTGCATGGGGGTTAGTAGCTACAGATATCTTTTTGATAAGTGCCTTTATAACCAATATATCTCTTTGATAAGCTCAGTTCCTGTTTGCGTTTGTAATCAACCAAGACAATGTTCATCAACTTCATGCTTAAGATACCTGAATTGCGGCATTTAAGATTAATTTGCCCTGGAAACAATTTTTGATATTCCATAAGAACGGATTGAATGGCATGTTAATGAGACTGCAGAAGCAAAGATGTGTCGAATCCTCATTTTGCACAAACTACGATCCTTTACTATCATCTCAATCAATAGACCAAATTCTGCACTACGGAGTTTCGTTTGGTTTAAAATCTGCAAAACAATAATAGCTAAATGATTACGCAACCTGTGTGTGTAATCCTAAGATCCCTAAAATAGTGATGGCAGTGAGCCCGGATCATCAAAGGCTCTGAATCTGAGCTCGATTGAGCCTAAATACTCAGCTCGAATCTTGTCAAAGTTTAGCTCATAGACTTTGGATTGATCAGCCCAATTTATCAGAATTAGTTGGACTGGAAAATATTAACAGACTTGAACCCAATCGGATCCAAACATTCAAGCTCAAACCCAAGTTGGAGTATGGTCAACCTGTCTTTCCTGTTGATTTCCAGTCCGACCCGGGTTCTTTTGTCATGCCTACCCTAGAGCATTGGACAGAAAACAGTTGCAGCCTTCATGTCCTTGCATCACATCACTGAAGTTTTGCAGAAACGGAAATATTGTCAAAATTGATTGCTCTATTTAAAGAATAACAAATGATGTAAGATTGATGCATAAAAGAAACTTCATATAGTTGATTGGCCTACTATGAAGCACGTTATGAACCAAACATTTCCGCTTATTGGAAAAGAAAAAAGAATACAAGGTGAATAATGCATTTGAAAACAGAGTACTCTGTCCAAAGCCACATGAAAGTTGACAAGCATACACACTTCCATTGGCAGCCTCCATGTGAGCAAATTGAGCCACATACTTGTGAACCCAGAGAAATAGGATTAGTGGACAAATTAGACCTTCTGCTTTCATTTTTTAAGTTTCTCAAGTTCTGCTTCAGTGTCTTGCAATTGTTGTCTAAGTGCAGATACTCTCTGCTCCAACTCTTCCACTGAGCCTCCACCAATGGACGGTTTGTATGGTTTTATAAAATGTTTCGAGAAACGTTTCAGAGCTTCAACACCAGTAACCTATAGAATTAGGATCCAGCTGATCAAATGTCCAGTAAACAAGGTAAATTTATATATTTGAAGAGTACCACTATTTCCTATTCTCATTTTACTGGACCAAAGAACTAACTAGAGACTTGGAACACTCACATGAAAAGTGTTAGCATTTCGCTTTCAATTATAATCACTAAGTTGTATCACAAAGATATTGGAGGCACAGAATAGTTTACCTCTTCTGGTAATAATGGTAACTTAGTAATATGAAAATCATCATACAACATGTAAAATTGATCTAGGTACTTCTGTTGCATTCGCATTCTTGCTTTCAGCAATTTGGAATTAACAACTACAGCAAAAGAAAGACCAGATAAGAGTCAAAGTTTTGATTTATAAAAGCACATAATAAAAAATAAAAGAGGGAGTAAGAGCCATAATAAAAAATAAAAGAGGGAGTAAGAGCCATGATTAGTTGCTATACCTTCTTCATCAAAAAGCACTTGGTTGATGACTATATTGTGTGTGTCTATCTCAAACTTTGTAAGTTCTTGTACCAGTCTCTCCGTTTCGTAAAGAGAAAGGAACTCTGGAATACAAACGCAGACGAAGGTTGTGAAATTCTGCTCAGAAGAGAACATAACAGCATCAGAAAAATATAGAAAACAAAAAAGAAATGAAAATCAGCCTGGCATTTGGAAGTTCAACACCAAAGAAAAACTTTTAGATGAAAGAACATAATCCTTTTGAAAGATCAGTGTCATTGATAAAGGAACAGCAACCAGAAACAAGGGATAAGAAAATATTTTAACAATAGACATAAAAAGAAAAGGGATCTTACTGGGTCTTTAAATTGCCTGTTGACTTGTTCAATCACATCTTTCATGCCCTCAAGCCTTCCCAAAATTGCATCCTCACCAAAATCATCATCTAAACCAATTAGTCTGGTCATCTGCCATGACCAATTTACACAAAATATCAGCTACCATAAACTTGTAGACAATGAGCAAAAATTGATAAAATACAGAAACACCCCAAGACAATATTTATTTCAGATGGAACAACCATCTAATCATTCTAATTGCATAGACATCACAAAACTGAGGGCCTGAAATTCAGCTTCTCCTGTCTGGAATAAATGTATTCACAATAAGCCTTTGGACTCAGACCTTTTGAGTCTTTGACCAAGAACTCTATTAAAAGGCTACCGCAGGTAGACAATAAAAATATACCATGCTACGCGTATAGAACCTACCATCTAGAGTGTCAACTTAATTTTTCCACAGAAACTATATGCCTTATATATTGAATATACTCAAACACTTGAGAATTGAATAGATACATGCTTGGTCAAAAGATAGAGCAGAACTGAGCTAGATCAGCATGAAAAGGTATTCAGGTGCATGTTGACTAGGAGATGACAATATCTAATACAGGTCAAACCAACAAAACCAATAAGCACTGATGCTACATCAGGAGTCTAGGATCAAGAGAAAACATGTAAAGACAGTTAAGAAATGATATCCTAGATCCTTGGAGTAAATAAAATGAATACCTGATTGAACAAGCCACCAAATTTGCTTTTCAAAGACATCATCTTCTGCAGTCCCTTCTCCAAAGTTGATGGAAATTGTAATAGCCGAAGTGTATGACCGGTTGGAGCTGTATCAAATACAACAACAGAATAATCCATTGT
Organism: Erythroxylum flavicans; assembly: GCA_027576715.1. Lineage (NCBI taxonomy): Eukaryota > Viridiplantae > Streptophyta > Magnoliopsida > Malpighiales > Erythroxylaceae > Erythroxylum > Erythroxylum flavicans. The sequence continues at coordinate 1,857,427 of JANZXP010000004.1, forward strand.
TTGCACCAATCTGCACAAAAAATTAATGCAGAAAAGATAAGTAAAATAATTCAGAACTTAAATTTGTATTAACCCATCTTTTTCTTAGTAACCTATGTAGAAAGTTGAAGCACATTTGAGGCAGTCAGTACCGCTGAAAATGCACACAATGGCATTTCACAATAATTGCAATTAAAATTCAACTCTTTAAAATATCGGTTACTGCTGAAAATTAGAAAAGGAGTAAACCTTAAAATCCCCAATTCTTTAAGTTAGCAAGAAGGAAACAACTAATTTTTGTCAAATATAGAGGCCAAACAGCAAAAAATTGCAATATTCACCAGAAATGAAATCAATTAACGAAAAGCTCCAGTGTTAAATGCTTGCACAGGTTGGTACGTGATTAGATTGAGCGAAAACATTATTCTCACTTCAACATTTCTGCAAAACTCATTGCCTCGTCAATGCCCGGAATTGAATTTGCTAGCTCAGAAAACAAGTTATCCATTCCTTCGCTTCCTGGAATCTCTTCATTTTCCACATTAGGATCAATCTCCTGCAAAGAGATACACCCAACCAACGAGTCCAGTGCAGAAAACAACAGTCAGGTAATCAATGCAATTGGAACAATCAACAAGAACAACAACAAAAAGTCAGAACCCCGCCTCTCCATATAGTTCTTTTAACGACAAAGTAATTGACACTCCAAACTCATCAAATCTTGAACACGTCTTTTAAGAATGGACCGTGTATCTTAGAAAACTCATAAACTCATTATTCAAGAAATTAAATTCATCTACGGGGTATTCCTCAATCCATCCAGAAAACACAGGTTCAACAAAAATACGGCAAGCCCACAACCCAAAGAGTCGAACTTTATATGACAGAATACGAAAAGAGTACCATAGCGTAGAGATTGGAGAAGCCATTGACCAAAGTGGGAATCTTCGTGAACCGTTGTTGAAACGCATCGCTGAGATTGTGAGCTGGGTCAGTGGAAATAATCAACACAGAGGATCTGACACTTGCCAACAGAATCGATATAATAGAACTGCTCGTCGTTTTGCCAACGCCGCCTTTGCCTCCGACGAACACCCACTTGAGGCTCTCTTGGTCCAGTATGTTCTGAACTGTCCCCTCAGGTATGTCCTGATCGTCTGATGCCATTTCTGGTTTTCTCAAGAACTTTGAGTTCTGGGTCTTGATGGGTTTGTTTTGTGGTTCAACAAAATTGGATTTGTACGAGGATATTGCGAATCATGAGGCGATGTTGTGTCGTACAAAGACACAACAGTGCAGAATCGAGTGTTGAAGATTTCGGGCCAGTTCATGTTGGGAAGAAATATTTTGTTTCCATTAAGGACAGATAGTGCACGATAAGCGAATCTTTGCTAACGTATACTAGAGATTTCACAATTCCTCATTTTATTATCATTAATTTCATGAAACGTTCAACCGTACATATTTTGGTAATTTATTTTAATAAATTTTTTGGTTAAAAATTAATTAATTGATTAATTAATTAATCAATTTTTTAAATTAAAAAATTCTTATAAATTAAAATAAATAAATAGATTTTTATTTAATAACATATTTTTAATTAAACTCCAATTTTTCAATAGATAAAGAGAGCATCTCGTAATCATATTTTAAATTTTTTATTTTTATTTAAATTTTAGCCAATTTTATGAGGCTCTAATATTAATTGAACCTTTAAAATTTTTGAACTTATGTCTTATCGGTTTAATTATTGATTCGGCTTTTAAAACATTAATATTTCTATGGATTTAAATACTATTTTAAGTCATTTTTTAATTTGTCGATTGATAATTTTCTTTAACTTTCAACATGAAAATACAATTTTCATAGGAGTAATATTCATACTATAAATTAGGGGTGGCAATTTTTGGCCCATCGGCCTAAATTTAGTTGTTTTCAATGAGTCGATCTATGAGTCAGACCTAGGCCCAGACAAATTTGAGATCCAATTATTCTAAGCAAAACAACATCGTTTTATTTAAAAGAGTTGAGCCTCAGATAAGCTTGAATCTGGGCAACCCAGATCCTAATCTAATTAAAAAATTAAATTATTTTATATTTTTAATTTAAAAAATTAGTTAAAAAAATTGATGGGAGAAGGCCCATGGGCCGGCCTATTGCCATCCCTACCATAAATTTGTGTTTTTTAAGGATATGATTATTGAATAAATAATTAAGTGTAAGTAATAGTTCAATTATTTAGACCGTATCCTTCACATTTATTGCGTAGTACTTACCTTCTAATTAGTTTAGCTTAGTTTTTTTTTTTGTTGACAATAAGCAAACAATATAGAAGAAACAAACCAATAAAGAGGAAGCAACTAAGTACCTGTTTGGTTGAGCTTTTAGTAGGTAAACAATTATTTTTTTCATTACAAAAACTATTTTAAGAAAAAAAAGAGTATTTGGCTGTAAACTTCAAAAGCACTTTTGAAGTAGAAATAGCTTTTTAAAAGCTAAAACACAGCTTTTTCAAAAGCTTAAATTTGAAACTTTTCAAAAAAACACTTTTCAGGTAGATTTTTCAAATCCATTAATGAGCTTATTTTTTAGTCCCTTTTATCTTTATGTTCTACTAAAAAAGTACTTTTTAATTTACAACAAAATAACGAGATGAATGATGCGAGGGAATATATTGCAAATTTTCTTGTATTACGATAAAATGCATAGTTTATTATGTATTTAATTATTTACTCAGCTTGAATATTTATTTTGGGATTATAATATTATTTAACTTTTTTACATTTTTTAATATTTATTTTTCATATTAATTTTATTTCCTACAAGAAAATGAGACATCTTTTTAAATAATTTCTTACAAGCTGGTTATCCAAGAAATAGGTAACCGTAAATATAATATATTGTACTTTGCATGTTGTTTAGTATACTTTAAATATTATTTATATGCATAAATAATTTTATTATAAAATAAAATATAGTTAAAATTAATAA
>JANZXP010000004.1:1860496-1887313 GCA_027576715.1 Erythroxylum flavicans
TTTACTTTCAAGTCCAAATTAAGGACTCTTAAGGTCAGAACTAGATTTTACTTTCTTCACATGAAATGTAGCTACACGCTTCTAATTTCTGTTAAGACACAAATCAGATCAATATCACACCCACGTAAAAAGTTATGGCAGAAACACTGAAATGACACAAAAACACATTTTTCCAGATTTGGTTCTACACTCTCATTCATCTTCTTCCATACCTATTGTACACCATTTAGCATACAATTCACTTCAAAATTTCACCATAACTCATCTACAACCTATCTTTCATCATTAAGCCAAATTTGGCAGCACTCACAATTCAATCTTTCCATTAATTCAAATCCATCAAAACATCATAATTTACCTAAACAACAATATAATTCATTCATTAATTCCTACTACTTCATTCATTAATCAATCATCTTCTAAGACAAACACACCCAAATCATTCAAAACACAAATTCATGCAAGTCATGCATGTCATACCATAATTCATGCATGAGACTATCATATGAGAACATAAAAGAACATCAAAACATTAATCTTACCTAATACACTCTTAAATCTCCAAGCTTCCAATCTTCACTATATTTCTAACTTTCTCTCACACATGCACGGCATCATCTTCATCTTAGTGAAGGGGTGAGAGTTTTGGTGTATAGTGAATCAAAGAAGGGTAGATATGGTGTAGGAGAGTGGAAGAGAGAAGAAGAAATGAACAAAAATCACAAAGAAACAAGTTGGAAGTCACCTTCGGATGGAGGAGTGCAATTTTCACTTTCAAACACTAGTCAAAGGAACAAAGAAGAAGATGCAAGAAGGTTAAATAAAAGAGTCGTGAATGACTCATTAAGGAGGGTGAATTTTTAATAAAATAACATTAAGAGTGGTGACATGTGTCACACTCTCATTGGCTACTAATTTTCTTCCCAATTCACTTCAATTTCTCTCCAATTTCCAATGGCTAAATTCCAAAAATTCCTAATTTCATATACCTAAGTTTCCAGTGCCATTGGACAGTAAATTTCACTACCGGATGACCCCTAATCTGTCACTTAGCAATTTTTCGGGTCCGGAAACAATTCCGAAAAATTCCCGAAAAATTCCTATAATTCTCTAAAATTGGGAAAACCCCTATGAACCTCTCCAATTCAAATTATCATTCACTCAAAGCACTTTTCTATAATACACAATTATTCACATTTAAACCGGGAACATGTCATGAATGCATGTACAAACATTTACATGTGCAAAAATTCACTATTTGCTACTTATGTGCATATATGAATGCATGAATATAGCAAAACACTTTAAATAATCCTAACTCATTCCAAATTGACCAAAATACCCTTCCCAATAAGTGAGGGGATGTTACATCGCAACTACAGTGGCTCTTTCTTAAATAGACATTTTCTTCAACTAGTCGTTGTTTCATTTTGATTCTGATTTGACTTTGTGTCTAACGAATCTTCGATATTATCTTCGCTGAAATTTTCCAATATTCAGACGTTAAGAAATAAATATGGCAATGTCTTGGAGCTGATTGACGAAATATATGATTAGCAAGATTCTTCCAAATATTGTAGAATCATTTTTAATAAGATAAGATCATTGAGAAAGGAAGCATTATTCCTATGATTTTATTTTCTCTTAAGAATTATATCATTGCCCATATGAGGAAATAAATCCAATTTGAATTTTGAAATATTATGTAGTTATCATCAAAATCATTAATAATAAATCTTGAGCTAACAATCTCCCCTTTTTGATGATAACAAGTAATAACAGATATATTTTCAAAATTCAAATGATGATAAAGGATTTTAAAAGATACTATAAGTTTTATAGGTTCTTACTCTCAGTCATGATTAGAAGAAGCCTTTCTTACGACCTCTAAAGAAAGGAGCCTATCGTTTATAAGATAACAAAGATGAACTTCACAGATTCAATTCAACAATCTTTCAACAGTTAGCAAAATACATCACATTAAAAGCAAGTATATCACATCAAAAGCAAAATATATCACATCAAAAGTAAGTATATTATTAACTCTCCCCCTTTGTCATTATCAAACAATAGAGCTAAAAGAACTAAACAGACAAAAAATACCACTGTAAGCTAGCTTATCACATATTTAAACTTCAATTATGTAAAGCAAAATATATCAACTCTCCCCCTTTGTAATTATCAAAAAAGAACTAATTTAACTTAATAGGGGCCTTCATTTTAGAAGGAGCCTGTTATTACCTACAAATAAGATAGCATAAAATATTCAAACACAATTATATTTTAGATATTTTACACATACCAAGATTTTTTCTTAATGAATAGAATCTATTTTCAAAAAGTGGCTTAGTAAAAATATCAGCTACTTAATTTTTAATATTAACATGCAAAAAATCAATAGCTCCTTCTAAAACATAATTTCCAAGAAAATGATGATTGACTTCTATATGCTTAGTCCTAGAATGATGCACAGGATTTTTTGAAAGATTTATTGCACTGGTATTATCACATAATATAAGAATATGATTAAAGTTTAGAGAGAAATCCTAGAGTTGATATTTCATTCATAAGATTGTATCATAACAAATAGTAGCAGCTATATATTCCGCTTCAGTTGTTAAAAACGTTGTGCAATTTTATTTCTTGCAAGACCAAGAGACTAGACATCTCCAAGAAATTGACAGTGATCACTTGTGCTTTTTCGATCAATTTTATCACCTGCATAATATGCATCATAATAGCCAACTATGTTAAAAGAATCAATTTTTTGATACCATAGTTTGAAGTCCATAGTTTCATGAAGATATCGAAAGATCCTTTTGACCGTTTGAAGTAGCTTTCTTTTAGATATGATTGAAAACATGAGCAAAGGCACACTAAGCATAATATCTAGTCTTGAGCTTGTAAGATATAGTAGTGACTCGATCATTCCTCTGTATTTTGTCTCATCCGTAGCCTTGCCTTCTTCATCCTTATCAAGTTTAGTTCCAGTGTACATAGGACTACCCATAGGTTTGGCATTTTCGAAGTGATACTTTTTTATGAGTTTCTTTGTGTATTTGTCTTGGCTAATGAAGATCTCTTTTTTTGTTTGTCTGATTTGTAATTTGAGAAAAAAAGATACTTCTCCCATCATGTTCATTTCAAAGTCCCTCTGCATTAATGCTGAGAATTCTTTGCAAAAAGATTTATTAGAAACACCAAATATTATGTCATCAACATATATTTGCACTATGAATAAATTATTCTCCTTTTTCTTAATAAATAAGTTTTTCATTTTCAAATCTTGGAGGTTGCTTAACAAACACATCTTCGTTAACATATCCATTTAAAAAGGCACTTTTGAAATTCATTTGGAATAATTTGAAGTTTCTATAACGTGCAAAAACAAGTAAAATTCTGATCGATTCCATTCTAGCATCAGGTGCATAAGTTTCGTTAGTTTAGCTTAGTTAGTTTCTTACTTAGTGAAATTATTGTATGGACCGGCCTGGTCGGAGTTATGCTCATACGAATCTTTTTTATCTGTATATATATTTTACCTTTTAGCCTGGTTATAGTTACTTTTGTACAGGTTTTTTCTGATATGTATTTTTGACATGTTTCTAAACGTACATTATTTTATTTTGTATTACAATACCTATTTATTATTATTATTAGTATTTTTATGAATTTTATAAATAAATAATTTATTTATTTAAACATGTATTCACATATATTTAAAATTTTGTAATATCTTTATAACACATTTGCATATGGATTTATCAAAAACAGTCTCTCTACTAAATAGAGGTAAGACTGCGTGTTATAAGACCTCCTCAAATTTTGCATCGTAATCGACGTTATTTTATAATAAAGATATTGATTCTATTAATTCAAATTTAATTGGTTGATCTTGAAAGTCGTATGTCATCCCTAAATACATAAACTTAGCATTGCTGTTTAATCCACTCAGGTTGTGGATTAGAGGAACTAATCTTCCAACTTCACTGCTGTCTCTCTTCTAAGTTGAGCAAAGATCAACCAGTAGTTCATCGAACAAAAGTGTAACCATCTCATCCTCCATTGTCAAGACCAACCCTTCCTTTTCTTCCTCAAAATTCCTCCAACTCTGGCCCGTTTCCATGTCTCGAACATATCCCTCCCTCTTATGCTCCACTTCCCACCCTTCACACTGATCTTGTTCTCCCTTTATCCAAGCTTCTGCATACTCGAGCATTGTCTCTGAACATCTACACCGCACTTGTGTCAGTTCGTCTGTGAAAAAGTCCAACAGGAGTAGTTGATCCACACCACTGTGTCTGCAGTTCTCCATTGTAGGTTTCAGCTGGTTCAGCAGTTGCCATGCCTGTTCTTCAACTTCATCATCAAACATGGTGTCTGTTCCCTTCTCACCTTCTTTCCCCAAGTTGCTATCTAATTCCTCCTCCATTGACGCCCGCTCTTTGCTCAAACTCTCGAGCCGCTTAATCCTTTCCACCAGTTCATTGTTTTCCCCTGTAAGTTCATTCACCACCAACAACAAGGGCAGAAGTTAGAGAACTATGCCTTTTTTAATGCTGTTTCTTCTTTATATGGGCTATGGACCCAAAAGGAACTTACTCTGCACAATGTCAAGGCTCTGATCAAAGGATGAGATGGATTCTTCATCTTCGTCTTCATTAAATCCAAACTCAATCACTGAAACTGGACTCTGCTGTGGCTCGTCATCCTGTAATTCGACAAACCCAACATAAGATTTGAGAGATTAAACGATATCGTTCGAGGATAACTAGGACACTGAATTCAATGGACTAAGCAGTTCCGTACAAGACAAACAAGTCAACTAAAGCTAACGACAGGGAGCATTATGACTGGCCGATAATATATAAACTAACCCACGTAACGACATCCAAGGACCCCCCACGAGCAGACACAATATATTTATACAGATGCGATGTACTGTATAAGTTGCTCACCTTGGGCCCCATTTCATTAAAAGTAGTTGTATTCTTCTTCTCAGGAGTCGCCTCCACCGAATCATCACCGACACAAGGTAAGTACTTTTTACCCCCTTCTAGGAACCCGATTTCACCGTTCCAGAACGGTAAAGACTCCACAGTAACATCACTGAAGCACCAGCTCGAGGCATTGCTACTGCTGCACGGTGTACTGGTGGTAGAGTTCGTTGTGGTGGTGGTGCAGTGCGGTGGCGAGGTTAAATCCAGCGGTGGAGGGTCCTCGTCGCTAAGATCTCTGAAGGATCTCCACCGTATGATGTCTTTAACAGTGACTGTGATTCTGGTTTCGGTGTCATTGGTTTCACTCCGTTTGTGTGCACTAGGTTTCGAGTCTTTTGATCGCCTTCGAGAGAGGGTTCTGGATAGAATCGACGGTGATCTTGGGATGGTAGTGAAAGGAATATTCTTGACCGCGTTGATTATTGCTTGGAATGCAGAGAATGTGGTTGAAGCAGCCTTTGAGGGACTCCTGAGAAGCTTTGGATACGTATTACTGGTGCCGTGTGGTTTTCTGAGAACTGACTTGAACCCTGTAGAAGAACAAGAGTTCGGATCATCTACGAGGAAATCTTTCAGCATTCTAGACCGACCCTCAACTGAAAATTGGCTTCTTTGTTTACCGTTTCTACTTGAACATGAATCATTAGGAAAGACCATGGTTGTGAAAGCAGGAAAGTCACTGACTTTGGCACACAACTTATCAATGGAGGAAGCCAAACAATGCCGAAGAGACGAGGGAGATGAGAAAAGTGAAGTGGGAAAGTGAAGTGAATGGAGGGAAAGAAGGGTTATATAGAATAAGAAGAAGACGAAAGGAGGAGGTAACTTCTGGTTGGGGATCTCCAGACTACTACAGGTAAGAAGCTCGTGCGACTGTAAGTGAAGAAGAAGATATAAAAATGGTGGAAGCAAGCAAAGTGACAAAACAAGTGTAGAAGCGTGGATGCTTCTTCTGTGCGGAGGTTGGTTAGATTAAGTGCGTCTGTTATGTGTGTGTCTATAACAAGTGGTATTGTATATTATTAAGGTTTGATCACATGCAGACCAGACATTGGAGTGGAGCGTATCGGCAATGTTGTGATCTCGTGATCTCTTGATCGTTTCTATCAGATTTGCTAACCAACCTTGTCCGTGGGACCTGTTTCACATAAATTCAGGTGATTAATGCACATCAAATAGTTAATGCATATCAAGTCCTTACTTTCACTTACTCTATTCTAATTTTATTTTATTAAATTTTATCTATATATTTATACAAGGTCTATATAAATGTGTAAATAAGATTTAATAAAATACAATAAAAATATGATAACCGAAACAAGAAATCTGATCCCGTAATTAATGTGCCAAGAAGGGTCAGTTATTAAAGACAAATCTCACTCAACAAATCAAATATAATTTAAGCACCTTTTAATTATAATTGTCTAATTTTTTTATTTATTTATAAATTAATTTTAAATCTTAAATAGAAAATTATATCATTTAATGACAATTGAAATTAGTTCGATCTAATTTATTATCCAATCTAATACCAATTTATATAATCACCTATAAAAATAGGATGACAATAGGCCAACTCATGAGCCCTAATTTTTTTAAAATATTATTTTTTAAATTAAAAGTGTGATAATAGTTTTTTTAATTGAGTTCAGGTTTGGGTTGTTCGAACCTAGACTTACCCGAAACTTAACTGATATAAGCAAAACGATGTTATTTTATTTTTAAAAATTAGACCTCAGACCGATTTGGGCCTAATTTAACTCGTGAGTCAACCCATTGAAAACACTTAAAATTAGGCCCATGGATCAACTCATTGTCATCCATATCTAAAAACCATTATAATTTATACAATTACATGTAAAATTATTCTATATTCAATCGCCATAAATGAATATAATATATTTTTATTTTAAATAAAATAATTACTAAAAAAATTTAATTAAGTTTACTAATGTCACTTATATTGGTTATGTTATGTAATTATTAATTATTAATTTATCAAATAATTAAATTAAATTTGTAATTTATAAATTATTTTACTCAAATATGGTGCATAATACTTAGTTTTAACAACTTGGGCATGTATCAACAAGTGAAATTAATAACATTGACTATATAATCATATGTAAAAATTATCCTGTTGCCTTTAAAAAAAAATTTTAATTAATTTTTTTAATTTTTTTCAATTCGGCTTCAAACAAAAAAAGTATGAAGATATTATTTATATATTACCATTTGTATTTATTCAATGCATAAAATTCTAATATATATTGGAAACAACTTATCTACTAATTACGGATAAGGTTACAAATTATTGGATCTTCCTAAATCTTACGTCTCAACGAGATTTTTGCTAGGAATTGTTGATCGATTGTTGGTAATGAACAATGTATAAATTAAAATTTAATAATCAATTTTTTTTATTTTTACTATTTAAATGTACATATTAAATAATGTCTAATTTTAAAATTGGTAACTTAATTGATTTATCTATTTTTAAATATTTAAATGTACACATCAAATAATGGTAGAGCATATTAAATTGAACACAACAAAGTGAAAGAACAACGTGACTTTAGTTAAAGTGATTTGCATATAAAATTAAACATGAGATTGTATCTAAATTGCATAATCCAGTACTTGAGTGTTTTAAAATAAGTGGTTAATTGGAAGGAAATTGACTTGTGTTGTCGGGTGCGAATGCCGAATGGTGCAAGTTGGTCAAGTTGGGTCAGAGCTCAGTCGACAGTCGGGCGTATGTGCTTGTGGTACGAAACACTTGAGATACGGCAAATCAACGCCACTGACCCGTATCCGGACAGGTTATGTCCACGTGGTCACATTGCATTGGGCAACTTGCACGTGCAAGTGTCTTGTGAAACCCAGGTCAAAATCGGAGGATCCAATGTTACCATTGGGCTCCCAAAGATATTATTTTAATGATTTGTTGAGAACACTTTTTTTTGTTGGGAACAATTTAAAACTTCAACCGATTCGACAAATATTTTAGTATAGTTTTAATTTTTATATTAAAATTTGATTAATTTATTCATTAATTAGTTAATTTTTACAAATTGGTAATTTTTTATAAATAAAAATAAATCAATTATTTTTTATTTAACAATTATTTTTTAATTAAAATTCAAATTTTAATATAATGTTAATTTTATTCAAATATTAATATAATGTGATTTTAGTTAATGTTTAATACTTATTTAGTGATATTGAACTATTTTTAACAATAGATTTCAAAGATCTAGGGTTTAATATTAGATTTAATTTATTATACAAGTTAGTTTTTAAAAAAAGAGATAATATATTTAAAAATGTGTAACTTTCTAATATTTTATTCAATGCAATGCCCAATATTTTAAAATTTTAATTGATTAACCATTTTTTAACACTTTATAAATTTAATTCAAAATGTTGTTAATAAAGATGTGATATATTTATTAAATATCACGTCTATTTATTAATTACATCATAAAAAACTAACGTTTTAAACCAAATTGTTAAGATTTAAAAATATTGAGCAATTAATTGTAAATTCTATAAATTTGAATACTAAATTAAAAAAATACGAAAAGCTTGAATTCCTTACCGGTAAACAGCATCGTTGGACTAAGAATTAGTTTGGGGAAGCGGTGGCAGTTGATAATCTGCTAAAATCAACCTACTAAAATGATAAGTACTTATTCTCAATAAGTACTTATGTGTGTTGGGATTACTGTTTTGGTAACTGCTGAAACATAAAAATAGGTATTTGACAAGTGCAGTTGCTATTGCTAAAAAGAGATAAAATAACTAAAAAGTCCATTGATTTAATAAACTATTAATTGTTATATAAATAATTTAAAAATATATTATGAATCATATAAATTTAAAATTATAAATAATAAAATATTAAATTAAATATAAGAAAATATAAATAAAATAAATTTAGTAAATAAAATATTTCATAAAAATATATTATTACTCATATAAATTTAAATTATAAATAAGAAAATATTAAATTAAAATAAGGAAATATAAATAAAACAAATTTAGTAAATTAAATATTTTATAAAAAATATATTATTAGTTATATATATTCAAATTATAAATATTAAATTATTAAATTAAAAATAAGAAAAATATAAAGAAACACTTTATTAGTCGAGAATATAATAGAAAATAATAATTATCATAAGTTTATTAATAGAATGTAAAATTTCTACTACAGAAGCGTTTTCTTATAACAACTCGCTTTTTATTTATCGATTTTTACGGTGGTACCGTAGTTTTTTTCAACCTTTAATTGTTTGTTCATAAATTCAAACATATGACTGTGTTTAAAAATTGCGATAAATAAGTAATTATCCTCGTCACACCGCACCGTGTCGCACCGCAGATTCAACGCAGAATAAGCTGAGCCTGGAAACTACCAAGCCGTTTTTTGAACTACCAACTCCTGATAGACTGCAAGTTGCCAGTTGCCAGTTGCCAAAGTGATGTTGTGGCGGTCCATTGACAAAACCTAGCTTATCAGCTTCACCGGAGAGAGCCGGAAAACAGAGTTTAAGAGAGAAGACGAAGAAAATGGCTACGAGTACCCACTTCCTGAATTCTGTCCCATCATTACGTCCGACTTCAATCCCCAGAAGCAGTGAAAAACAACCACTACCTGCACATGCTAATGTTACGGCTACAAGAAGAAGACTAGTGATAACGTGTGGGGCAAAAAGAAAAAGCCCAGACGACTATCACGCAACTCTTAAAGCCCTCAATTCTAGAGACCGTAGACCACGTAAATCCTTAGGCCAGGTTTTTTCTTTTCACTGTTTCTTTGTTTTTCTGGAAATTTTCCACCATTGGAGCATTTTAACAAACAGATCATGGGCGGTGTTTTTCTTCTTTCTGAAAAAATAATTGTGACTGCAGCATTACATGTTGAATTCTGAGATTAACGAGCAGCTTGCTTCGGCAGCTGATATACAAAAAGGAGATGTGGTACTTGAGATTGGACCGGGTACTGGTTCTTTGACGAATGTCCTCATTAATGTTGGTGCCACTGTTCTTGCTATTGAAAAAGTACGTTGAAACCCATTTTCTTTATCTGGGTTATCGCTTAAAGGGCTCCAAATAACGGCTGTTAATACTTTGTTTATATATGACTTACAGGATCCGCACATGATTGCTCTAGTGAGGGAAAGATTTGCTGACTCACAGTGTCTGAAGGTGTTAACTTTCTCTGTACAAACCTTATGTATTCGCTTGTTGTTACTATTTTCTTTTTCTAGGATTTTGTTGTTTTGATTCAAGTAATGTGTTTATTTCTGATGTTATAAATTCCAGGTCTTGCAAGAGGACTTTGTCAAGTGCCATGTTCGTTCCCACATGTGTTCTCTGTTGGAAAGTGCGGCTACTTCGTGTGGAAGACCCAGATTAGCTAAAGTGAGAGTGTTACTCAACCCTTGGAAAATTTTTCTGAGGAGGATTACTCGTCATTTTTTTTCCTTGTTAAGCACATTATGATGTTTTTTGGTAATGTAATCTTTCAGGTAGTCGCCAATATACCATTCAATATAAGTACAGAAGTCATTAAACTTCTGCTTCCAATGGGTGACATTTTCTCAGAAGTTGTTCTTCTACTCCAGGTTAGAATTTGCACATGGTATTCACTCGTATTATCTTGTAATTCCAAGGGATTTGAATCTGATAGTTATATCCACTTACATGATTGGATATTCCAGGAGGAGACAGCTTTGCGTCTGGTGGAATCATCTATACGAACTTCAGAATACCGCCCCATAAATATCTTTGTCAATTTTTATTCGGGTAGCTCTGCTCAAACTTCATCTGTTACCATGTCTTCACTGTCGGTGGATATCGTTAGATTCTCGTGTTTGGTTCATATTTCTAGCAGTCTTTCTAATAGCAGTTGCAAACCTGCAAAATAGTCAATAACTCTCGATGGTTATTGCGATTGCAATTAGAATAGTTCGAATCAATTGAGGCGTGCTCCATTCAATTTTTGATTATGTTTTCATATCATGTTATTTTACTCGGTTTTTCTGTTCCAGATCCAGAATACAAACTGAAAGTCCCAAGGTCATACTTTTTCCCTCAACCTAACGTGAGTAAGCTGTTCTTATAGATGGAAATGCAGAAGATCTCAATCTTAAATAGTTTGACGCACTAAATACAATTCATGGTACCAAATATTTGTTGAATCTAAAGGACAAATTAATGTCTGACATAGGTGAAAGGAGTTATTTTATTTGCTTCAGAGGAGGGCAATTAGAACTCAAATTTACATGTTCTTCAGTTCTTCTACAGGTTGATGCAGCTATTGTTGCATTCAAGTTGAAGCAAGCTGAAGAATATCCATCAGTCTCCTCTGTTAAAAGCTTCTTCTCAATGGTTGTTTTCCTTAACAAGCTTTAGCTCCATTAAGATCAGGAATGGTAGCTTTAACTTAAATCAGTCATACTCATCAAACAAACTTATACGTATAGGTGAATTCTGCGTTTAACGGGAAACGGAAGATGTTGCGAAGATCTCTTCAACACATTAGCACATCCCTTGAGATTGAAAAAGCTCTTGAATTTGCAGGTCTTTCAGCCACAGTAAGGACACTCCTCCAAGTTAATTGCCTCCAAGTTGTTACATAATTTCTGAAGTTCTCTTTTCATGAGTGAATGTAATTCCTTGCCATTGATCATTTGCAGTCAAGACCAGAGGAGCTTACTTTGGATGACTTTGTTAAGTTGCACAGTTCAATTGGGAGATAATGGTATTGTGGCCATTGAACCTCTAACTGAAAAACCCTAACCCCTAAAGATTGCTCATGGAATCTAGCATTTGGATAATTCTATAGGTCTACTGTCATAAGGCATTGTATAGAAGAAGAAGAAGAAGAAGAAGAAGAAGAAGATATATATTCCCTAAGAAGAATGGTGAAAGTGACAATGTGTATATAAATATAGACAAGCTAAATACCCCAATCCCAGAACTTGGGGTTGTCTTCTACAATTTTTTACAATAATTTGTTCAGAAATTAAACTGATAGATGAGAGTCAAAGCTCTGGATTTGGTGGTATGAGGATCAAATACCTTCACTGCTTCATCAGACAACATCTTCTCCGACGACGGAGAAAGCTGCCGCTTTGGCCTCTTGTTCTTGATAAAGCATCCTCTCATCTTCTCTTCCACTTCCTCTACTCTCTCAACCATCTTCACCTTTGAATTCCCTTCACAACCCTCCTCCTCCTCCTCAGCAATTTGCATTGCTTCGCTCTCTGTGGCCGATGACATGGAATTCTCAGGCAGCGGAGATGCAGGGACTTGGATGTGAGGAAGTAAAGAGGACACCCGGTGCTCTGCTTGGCGAAGACATGATAGGATTTGGAGAAGAAGAAGGTCGTTAGGGTTAGTGGTGGGTTGGAGTTGTTTGGCCATGAAAGTTGCTTCTTCTAAGGAGGCTATCAATTCCCCAAACGCCACCACTGGCGCTGGTTGTGGCGGCGCTGGCGGCTCGGCGGAGTCGTTCATCGTCTTTTTATGAAGAATAAGAAAGAGACCAATACGAATATAGTTATAGCACATTTTTTACCACATGATCATATTATATCATTATAAACTATTATTTTAAATAAAAATAGACTTTGAAGCATAGATGACAACAGGCTCTGGACAGCTTAGCCCGGTCTGAAGTGAACAAGTCAGGTTTAGGTTGTCTGAGTTTTGGGTTTAATTTTCTGAAAAAATTGGACCTTTGGATTAACTTAGATTCGGGTTGTCGAAGCCTAACTCTTATAATCAAAACAACGTTATTTTTATTTCTTTAATTAAAAAAGTTCATGTTAAGCTGAGTTGAGCTCGGTTAGAGTTTGATTGGATCTTAAGTCTTGTGTTCGAATCTCCTTATTTATATTCTCTCTATCAAGTCTATCGTATAATAATCGAGTCTGTCGTATAGGACTTGTTTAGTATAGAGTACACGGTTAACTTGATTTATAGGTTATTGCGTCAATCTAGAGATTTATTTAATACGTATTTAAAAGATAACGGCTGTGAATTCCTCCGTTCAAAAAAAAAATTCTTCAAAAAAATTTATATACATTTTTTCTTGTTAATAAGCTCGCGTTTAATATCTTACATGGTTAGCAAAGTTTGAATTACTATAGATTGGAAGTTAATAATATTCAATTTTGATTTTTTAATATGAAAAATTATAATAAAATTTAATAATTAAAAAATTAAATTGATTCAATAAATTCAATCATAAAGATATAAGTTAATTGACTTTTAATTTGTCGGTTCAATTTATTTTAATAATTTTTATTGTTAAAAATTAATTAATTTATTAATTAATCAATCAATTTTATAAATTAATCAATTTCTATATATTAATTAATTTTTATTTAACAATTACATGTTTAATTAAATTTCAAAATTTTCAATAGCTTTTAATTATATTTTAAAATTTTTAATTTAATTTAATTTTTAAATAATTTTATAATAGTTTAATACTGATTGAACTCTTAAACCTTAAAACTTTTTAATTTTTGGTCCCGATTTTTAAAACAATGATAGAAATAAGACAATTTCAGATTATCCATGTACAAATTAACTGGGATCAAATCTTCTGTACCCGTAATCCTGTAATCCTGTGCTAATTTTGTAAGTGTAGATGAGATGACCCGAAACAAAAATAGCACAGGATTATGGACCCGGAAGATTTGAGGGCAAATTAACTCGAGTCTTGGCAAAAGTTTCAAGATACCCAACCTATTGACTAGTCACTTCAAAGCTCATTACTCGGCCTGACTTGATTTGTAGTGAACAGGTTAGACCCGATCAAATCAAGCTGCGAACTAGACTTACGCTTGAGGGTTGGCCTGACGGTTTGAATGCCCCTCCACTTCAAATGACGTTTCAAACAACTTCCTCAAAACGACTCTTACCCTGCTCATTGCAATGTCTAGCCACTTATATACAGGGACTTAATTAAGGAGAAGACTCGATGAGGGATGAAGGAGACGAGTATGCATAAATTGCTGTTAGGTCTGATCCCTAAACCTTTAACATCCGGAGATAGTCATCTATTATTGACATTGCGGATGATCGGTAACCAGAACCAAAGAGATTATAGTGGTTCAGGTAATGGTATAACAGATAAAGTTCTTTCCTCTTGTCAAACCCTGGTTGTTTAGGCATCACCTGCCAAATAACACGAGAACAGAAAATGAAGGTAGTATCTACCAAAAAATGGATTTGATCGAATTGGAGATTTGTTATATACCCGTCGCTCAATTTTTAAGGGTGCAATCATACCTGGAAGTAAGCATTGTAGAAAGAGCCTCCAAAGCTGGCACACCAAGACATTCCAAATTCAGCTTCACTATGTCCATCTGCAAAGGCAAACAGAGTTTAAGCAACAAACCAGCAGACAAAATCTGCAGAAAGAGCACAGGATCTGCAGAAACTGAGTTGCAGAAATCCAAGCAAACATCAGGGACAAAGCACCAAGACAGAACATATCTACACTAAAAATGAAAAAAGAAAAAAACTGGGAAAGCAGGGGCAAGAACAAAAGAAGGATCAAAAGCAAGATCAGGCCACCATCCACTTGCTTGTACTTGTAGCTTGGATGTGTCACATATGTAATCACTAGCACAAACATCTTTATACTATACAATGATCCAACAATCAAACAAATTAAAAACTCACAATAACAGGCCGGGTCAAGGATAACCGGTTCGCCGTTCTTATCATAGGTGATATTTCCGCTCCATAAGTCTCCATGAAGCAAGCATGGTTCTATAACAATATTCTCGAAAAGTGGTGCCATGTGCTTCACCAGTTTTTTCCCTGCAAACGATACAGCACATAAATAAAGGCAGAAAATATGAGCTGATCTAAGATTGGCATTTCATGTTGTTAGAAGAATATGAAGCTAAAGTTAAGCAGCATACAGCTATAAACACTCAACCTTGTGATTGTTCGACGAATAGTTACTCTTTTATTCAAAAGATCAAACCTTCATAATGCTATACTTTCAAGTTCACAACCCGGTTTTCAAATTCTCAAAATTCAACTACGGAAACCGAAGAATATGAGTGATGAATAAAAATAAATTGAACCTTTTTCATAAATGGTTGAATCTCCGTACTGATCCAACGCCAACTTCAGTTGGTAACCCAATCTATGCTCTCCATAAAACTGAATCCAATCTGATGTCCATGTATTTATCTGTGGAGTACTACAAGTTTGCAGATGACTCACTAGAAGTCCGTATAACCTTTTACTCGTTAAGATTTGCACAAGAAAATCTACAAGAAACAGAAAAATGATAATATTCCCAGATTTATTCACCTGCCAATGGTGTTATCAACGTCAAAACCAAACCCCTTTTGAGATTTCCCAGCTCTGTGCATTTCAGCAAGCTTCCTCCCTAGAGTAGACTAAAGATGGAAAAGAAAAGAACATATCAAGAAACCAATAACAAAGATTTAACGGTAAACTAATAATCAATCTCAAAAAAGTTTCTGCAGAACTCACTTGATTGCCTCTCGATGCTCCAAATTCGATAAATTCCATTATGATATATGATCCACCCATGGGCAGAGGCCCTACCTACAATTATTGTTAACAAGAAGTTACTCACTCATGCTTCTCTTACCCTAAGACACAACAACAGGAAACAGATTAAGCAAAAGCAACTCTATAGTAGAATTATACTAATTTCTCACCTTAAATGGCTTAGGTACACGAATTGTTCCAGTTTCATACATAGCACCTAGTCCAAGAGCCTCTCCTTCAAACATGGACGGTCCAATACTCCTAACCCAAAACCCACAAACCAAAATCTCAAATTCCTTTTACACATACATAGAAACTAAAAATAAGCAACTAAACCAGAAGAGTACGGTATCAATAACACCTATTGGTTTTCACAAAGAACGACCCAGCATCAGTGTCGTAACGGTTTGCAAGGCTGATGCAACCTCCACCAACAGAACTAATCCTGGTAATCCGGGTCGCTTTCCCTTCAGATAAAATCCATTCACGAACTGGGTCCTCACTCATTGCAGTAACTTTCGAGTGCCCATTACACAATCCCATTCAACTCAGTGGATTATACACATAAAAGAAAACTTGCAAATGTTTCGCTTTCATTCTACATAATTACCTGTAAATTTCTTCCGTTTGGTGAAGCTAAGTCGAGGAAGAGAAGGAAAGCAAAAGCTGTGAGACAGCATTCCCACGTGTGCCACTGCCATTATCTATTTTATGTGTGTGTACTACAAACAGCACCGAAGATTCGAGGTCCAAGGTACTTGGAACAGTTTAACATAGACTAAGGATAGTGGTATCCCAGCCCAGGATCATACTATCCTTGCTCCTCTCAACAGTAACATCGTCTCCAAACAGGTTAAATCATTAGAAAAGACACAACGACGACGTTTTGGACCATCGTTTAGATATTAATGTCCAATAATGATTTCAACGCTATAGTTTGCATAAAAAATTAAAATTTTGAATTTCAAAATATAAATCAAAAATTAGCTTACGACTGGAGAAAAATGAAATTTTAAAATTGTTTACTAATTAAAATTTTGATTTGTTTACTTGATCACTAAAATTTTTATTTTGTTTATATATTTTGAGATGTATTATAATTATTTAGAATATGATTATAGATTTATTGATATTTTAAAAATCAGACATGAAATTAAACAGATAAGACGAGAGGTTTAACATTTAAAAGGTTCAACGGGTATTAAACAATAATAAAATCGACTAAAGATTGAATTAAATTAAAGAATTTGAAATATGACCGAAAGAGATTATCCTTATCTATTGAAAAATTTAAAATTTAATTAAAAAAAAGAGTTGATCAATTTTTAGTAACAAAAGCTATTAAAATAAATTGAACCATAAAGTTAAAAGCCAAACTGAAAAGTTGAGCAGTTAAAAATTTTTAAGGTTAAATCAGTCTTATATTTTAAAAATATAATCATAAATTATTACATATATTTAAGAATTTATTCATCAAAAATACCCTCTTTATTAAGTAGGGATAAAATTATATACTATCAAATCTTCTCAAATCTCAAACGTTACACTTTAGCGGGACTTTAACAAAATGTTGACATAACTTGTATTGTTTTTTTCAAATAAGGTCATTGTAAGCGTATTTCTGAAGCAGAAAAGTTGGTAATTGAAGAGGAAGTTCGATTTTGATGTGAACTAGATCTTGAATATATTTAACTTTTTTGTTCTCTTGATCTTTTACGTTATTGGGAAAGTGACATAATCCAACTCTTAAATTTGTCTTTTCCTATAAAGATATAATTATTAATTATTAATTAAATAAATCATAATTTTATTTTTACTCACGAGATATTTTAGACAGGTTCTAATTATAAGAAAGTACCTTTAAGTTATCTACACTCAAATTAATCCTTGCTCGAATCGAGTAAGTTCTTTATGAGAAGTAAAACTCTGATCCCAAGTTTTAAACGACTGTATATATAACAAAAATTTAAACCTACGATCTTACTTAAATCAAAAGAGTCTTACCGTAATCAATGACATGGAAGAAATAAAAACCAACTTTTATGCTTTTTTGTAGATTATCATTATCCTTTCACAGTCAATCAAACAATGATGTTTGAGATGAATGTAAGTGAAGGTTAGGACATTACTGCCCTTTTTTGTTTTCCGGAACAACGGATTACGTTATATGTTATTAGATATTTGATTATATCAATTAATTTAATCGGTAAATTATATTAACTATTTGTTAGAAATATTAAATATTAATTTTTATGTATAAAATGACTTACGATGACATAATTTAAAAATATTATAAATGTATAAATATTAGATATATTAATATTTTGTCGAGTATTCTTAATAAAAAGTAATATATTATTTAATGAATTAATAAATTCGAGTTAAATAAATTTTTTAATCTAATCAAAATTTAATAGATTTTTGTTTATGATTTATAATTTTTTGAATTATTAAAATAAATAACAAAATTTAAAATGTTTAAATTAATAAAGACATGAAAAACAAATTTTACAAATTAATTATTATTATTAATTGATAGATGATAAATATGAGTGAGATTCGAGTTTGACAGAAAAGGAATAACGTGTCTACGTAACTTCTAAAACAAATGGCTGCAATATGGTACAAAAAACAAGAATTAATTGAGGATACAATCGTCAGCCAAACAAATATTTAACAGCTGATAACACTAAACGCTACTCTTCTTAAGCTTTTTAAAAATCAGTTGATTGGATTTAACCAGCTGATTACCAAACACTAAAGACAGCTGACCAACAAAGTCAATCAACTAAATTTATTTAATCAGTTATTTTTTGACTGATCAGCCAACAATCGAACTGGGCCTAAATCATCTTGATATGAGATTATGGTGATTAAATGCAAGTAAATGGTAAAAAATGTTTAAATTAAACCATAATGTTTTTACAACGTTCAAAAGAGATTTTACATAGATAGAAAATTTAACGAAATTAATTCTCTATTAGTTAAATATTACGTTAATATTAATGTGGTGTTATTTTTATATTTTCTAAATACAAATCGGGTCTCACTATTACATAGTTTTTCTAAATAATAAAAAATGGGTCTCATTTTCACTTTTATATATTTTTGACAATAGATATGATTGCTACGAAATAATAAAGTCCACTTTTATTTAAAAATGAAAAATATCACGTAAATATTGACATAATATTTAATTAATAGATAGTTAATCTCGTTAAACACCTAAAAAATTTAAATTATGTTTTGTATTTTATTATAAATGTTATTTACCTTTAAATGTTTATTTACTTAATAATTAAAAGAATTATCATTATTTTATTGTTATAATTATAATCACAACTTTAGTTACTTTAATTTTATTTACACACTCGAAAATTAAAAGAATTATCTTTATATCATGAATATAATAATACAATTAACCTAATTTTATCTTATTATTATTATTATTATTATTATTATTATTATTATTATTATTATTATTATTATTATTATTATTATTATTATTATTATATTGTAATTAAAATAACAAGTATAAGTTAGTTAGTTAATTAATTATAGTATATAAAAAATTTAAAGGGTCTAACAGAAGGCTTTATGTTTCATTAGTTCAACAATTCTTGCCATTACGCTTAAGCAAATGCTTACTTCCTAACAAAGACTACATCAAGGAATGAATTAAGTAACTCTCAATCAGATTCCTCTATCTTTATTGTCAGTGCATAACAACAATAATAACAATAACAACAACAACAACAATAAAACAATTACTTATACAACAATATTCTACTAAAAATTTTATACAAATACGAGTTCTAGAGAAGTTTAGTAATACATAATCTTACCCTTAACAAGTAGAGAAGTAGTTAATGAATGACCCATAAGAAGAAAAATAAAAATTAAAAAATAAATAGAATTCCCCATGGCCATCTTTAACTCTCTTTTTTTAAATAAAAAAAGATTCTGTTCCTAAAAAAAAGGCAAAAAAAAGCAGAAGGTGAGAGGAATCTCTATAGTATCTACTAATTTACCGTTGGAAACACTGCTTTTTGCCGCCAAAACTAACCACCTGCCTCCATATCAACCGTCTGATATATGCGGGTATATATATGTGTGCATATATATATATACATATATAAAGCCACCGCCTTGCTTGACACTCTTTGGTCCCTCTTCAATGGTGGAGCCCAGCGGTGAAATTCTGAGGAAGACGAAAACGAGATGTCTTCGTCGCTTCTCTCCTCCAATCACCACCATCCGTTCCATTTCAATGCCTCACTCACTCCTTCTCTTGGAATTTTTCTTTGAGTCCACCCAAAGCGATTGCGATTCCTAGCATGGGTTCTTTCTCGTTTTTGAAAATTCGGGGTTTAAACTGTTAAAGACTCGCCATTTCTTGAAGACTCCCCATCTGGGTCTTCCTCGTTCTGACTCCATATTCATTGGGTTTAAGCTTGGAAGGGGGGTCTTCTCGGTTTTATTGTTTTTAATTTGTCTCTCCGTTGGGTTTGGACTTGTGGGCATTTGTTTGCGGTTGACAATTTGGGTCGAAGATTTGCGAGGGGTAAGAAAGGGATATGTTCGGTTCAGGCATGAATTTGATTACTACTGTTATTGGATTTGGGATGAGTGCCACTTTTATCGTGTTTGTTTGTACGAGAATAATCTGTGGGAGGCTTCGAGGAGCTGAACCCAGACCAATGTTTGAGATCGAATCCAGGATTGACCTTGAACAGGTATGGTGTGTTAGTTGGTGAGAATCGCCTAAACAAATAGCTTTTTCCTGAATTCGTGCATCAATGAACCAAAAAAGATGACTAATGTTGTTTCTGAGTTGGTTATGTATACTTCAGTGGCTTTGTTCTTATAATTATCATCTTTGTTTTGGTATATCTTTGTGGTTTTCACTATCCTTTGAGTGTAACCCTTAAATTAGACGTACAGAGGTATTAGATGAGGAGTAGGTTTATCTCTTTAAGTCCCAGTGGTTGTTATGAATCGGTTGGTTTTTGTTATGAATTGATTGGTTTTCTTGTTAGTACGATTTGACTATGAAGAATTGGGAGGTCCTATATAGTATCTCCAATGACTGATGAACCGATTCACTGAGTTCTTTAGAGGGGTTTTTTTGGGTGGAAAGATCACTGAAAATCACTGGTTTTGCTGTCTTTCTGCATATTGTTTCAAATTTTGGAAGTCCATATCTTGAAAGTTTGAGCACTAAACGCTTTTTCTTTCCTCATCTTGCAGCCAGAGCATCGGGCTAGCGGTCTTGAACCAGTTATGGTTGCTGCAATCCCCACTATGAGGTTCAGCCATGAAGCATTCAGTTCCGCAGAAGATGCACAGTAAGTTGTATCATCTGACTTGTTCCGATGTTTGAAAGAACTCGATTTTACCAAGGTTGTTGAAGCATGTCGCATTGTTGCGAAATCTGTTATAGATGTTGGTTTAAGATCCTGTCAAGCATAGTTAGGAACTTACTATGTTGTTAGTTTAATGGAATGCACATGAGGCTGAAGAAGCTTTGTGATGATAAAACAGGTGCTCCATTTGCTTAGGAGACTATCAAGAGAAGGAAGTGTTGCGGATTATGCCGAAATGTGGTCACAACTTTCATCTCTCCTGCATTGACGTTTGGTTAAGAAAGCAGTCCACATGTCCGGTCTGTCGGTTCCCTGTACAAGCCTCCTTGGAAGGTAAACATGCTAGGCAAGCAACACACAGCATGATCCCAGCATCTAATAGTCCCGAGACTTCAGGCGAACATTCTCGCCAATGGCTGCTCCCCGGCCCCGGCCATTCAGATGGAAACATTAGCAGCAGCGACAGACATCTTGAAATTCCAGCAAACCAAGAAGCCTTTTCCTTAGAATCACAGGCAAGACACGGACCAATTTCCTGATCTCTGGAAGCAATGCTTATAAGGGCATTAGAAGATGGCCAAAAAGCACATACAAAGTTGAAATTTTGTAAATTTTCTGTACATACAATCTCTACAATCCACTGCAGGTTCCAAGTTTTATTCTTTTGCAACAGATTCGTATTTATCTTGCAGATTTCTACTGAAGCTCAAACCGTTTTGGTTTTCTGACTTCAAAGTTCAAACGTTAGTCCAAGAAAGTTGGACTTTGAGAAGAAACCTGTGTTTAGACTGCTCAAGTTTAGCATATTTCGGCCAATTCAAAGCTCAGATTCGACCTCGGAGACTCCGAAACACTCATGTTCTGAAATATAAGATCTGACATATGATATGAAATATAAGCACTCATGGGGTTGACTTTCAAGGTGTGAAATATGGCCGCCTGTAATTCCATCACCAATCATGTTAATGAAATTATTTAAATCTTAATCAGGGTGTCACAGATTTTTAACTCTTTTTATTTAGATTAAATGAACATCTTCTAATCAATAAATTATAGGTTTTTTCTTACAAATAACTCCAATTGATATTTTAAAAATGTATATTCTTTCTTTTGTTAGGGTAAGACTGCGTATTATTGGACCTCTCTATATTTTACGAAATAGCGAGATTCATACTAGGTGTTGTTCTTATTGTATATTCTTTCTTTTAAGTTAATTTAGATTTGTTTGACTTGAAAAAAAGTGTTAACAATTTGACTCAATGCTTGAATTTTAATGCTTAAATCAGAGGTTAAGGAAGAATAGAAATTCAAATTTTTAGTCCATAAAAGTTTTAACGAATTTATTTGAATTTTGGAATTTTAATTTTTTATTTGCATTTGAATTACTTCTTTTTAAATTTGAAAAAAAGAGGTTTAGATTCAGCTTGAAATTAACAAATCAAATTAGATTTCATCAAATTTTAAATCAAATTGACCTAATAAAAAATTTAAACTTCGAATTCAAAAACCCAATTAACTCAGTTTAATTTGAACTGTCTCAAACTCAAATATTTGGATAAAATCTGATCCAATTTCAGGTTATTTTCAAACTTAAATTAAAAAAATTCATGTTGACAAGTAGTAAACTCTACTAGACTCAATTCACTGCTAAACTTACTTCTCTTAAAAAAACTCTGTTAGGATTGTAAAATCTCACTACATTATACGATTATGTAGAATCTTAAACACATATAATTCTCACATATCAAGTAGTCGTACCTTGATCCATAAAGTTTTTAGATTCTCTTCTATGTTTCTATTCTTTTTGCTTTCTCACTTTTGTCTCTTATTTGATGGTTATTGATAGAAGCAAGGTGACGTTTATAAGTGGTTTTTGAGAAAACCACCTTTTAACCACCACACCCATCATGTCGGTATTAAGCGTTATAAACATTTATTACATGAGACATTAATAATCTAACATTTTCCCACTTGGCTCATGTAACATTGTGCTCTTCATAAGTCATTTAAATTTAATGCGCATTGAATACAACATTCATCATAATCAAGAATTAGAACTAACGTGACTTATGGCAGTTGTATGTGATTTAAATAACATATTTCTTTCTGTGTACTACAAAGTTAGTCTTCTCTATGAAATGATCAATAAATGGGAAATACGTAATTGATCGAAAAATAATGTGTATTCAAGACAAAAACTGTTATCATTATTCCATTCAATTCAGGATACATATTAGAAAAACCAGGTAAATCATAAACAAATTCAATAATGAGCTCAGAATGTCAATTACCTTAAAACGTAAATTTCATCATAATTTGCATTAATGCCTACTCAGCAATAATGCCCATACTGTCAATATGCGCTATAAATATTTTGAAGAGTAATCCCTTAATCAAAGGGTTAGCAATCATAAGATTAGTACTAATGTGCTCAATTGACACTCTACGTTTCTAAACCTCTTCTTTAATGGCAAAGTATTTCAATTCTATGTTTAGCGCCTTTGGAATACTTGTCGTTTTTAAAAAAGAACACTGCTGCTGAATTATCACAATAAATTTCAGCGGCCTGGCAATACTATCGACTATTCCAAGTCCTGAAATAAAGTTTCGCAATCACTTAGCCTGAACCATGTCCTCAAAGCACGCCACAAATTCAGCTTCTATGGTGAATGCAGAAATTATTGACTACTTCGCACTCTTCCATGATATTGCTCCTTCGGCTAAAAGATATACATAGCCAAATGTAGATTTTTTAGTATCTACACAACCAACAAAATCTGAATATCCAATTATTTCAAGATAATCGAAAATCCTATAAGTAAGCATGTGATCTTCGTCCTTTGCAAATATCTTAAGACTTTCTTTGCAGCTTTTTAATGATCCAATCCTAGGTTACTTTGGTATCTACCAAGCATAACAATTGCAAAGCGAATGTCCGGCCTTGTACATGTTTGAGCATACATCAAACTCCAAACAATAGATGCATAAGAAATTCCTTTCATCTATTTTCGTTCCAGGCTAAATGCCCAATTTGGGGCTAAAAGTTATTGGGTTTGATCAATTTAGGGCCAAACATTATAATCTGCTCAATTAAGGTCCAAATGTTATTGAGTTTGCTCAATGTTAGCCTGTTTTGGACGAAAATTTAGTAGTGTAATACACACACCGTTAAATCTAAGTTAGATGTCTTACATGGCATTCTTGTGACCTATTTTCTAATACCTTCTTTATTTCCAATATTACGTTGGTCTTACTGCAACTTAGGACTTTCATCAAGAGGGAATTCCAGCTAAACCATCGTGGTCAAGGATCTACTTTCCGCCTTTGCCATAGCCATGTCTTTACCATCTTTTGCTCCTTGTCTCAGCAATGTTAGGCATATATAGTTTTTACGTTATAATCAGAATAATTTATAATAGAAACTAGAAAAGGACAACATAATATACTAACACAAATTGTTCCCTTCAAATTATATATAAAATCGTAATACAAATAAGTAATTAGTATAGTAAATCGTTTGCGTTCGTTTGTCGTGAACTAAACGAATATGGAATACGGTTGATGCTTGATTCTTCAAGTTTGTCTTTTGCTCTGTTTCATACAATGTGTGGCTATTACATCAGTCAACTTGACTTCCATTCCGAGCTAAGAACAAAAAAAGGAATATTGTCATTTAATATTTTACTAGAAATCAATTCCTTACTATATTATGAAATCAAATGAGAAATATTACTTGATATATTACAAAATATTACCATTTTAAAAGCCTGGAGATCTATTTCTTTACAATTAGATGGTGATGAACAAAGACTGCAGTTGAATGTTATGATCTTTTTGGGGTGTATTTGTATCGAAACTACATTCATGCATTAACAACTATGAAATTTATGTAACAGGTTAGGTTAGTATATGTATATTAAAGCTACCTAAACTATTTCCTCTAAACTATTTTTGTGTTTTTCTTTTATTTTATGGACAGAAATGGCTATTTAATTATGTACTCATGCCATATACTGTAAAGCTTCTACAACCACATGAAATATCTTAACACCCGCAGCTAATGGTAAATATTTCTCACCTTATGCTATATATATATATAACCATAGCTTAGTAGTTATGGCAGAGATTGGATTTCTTACAAATTAATAGCTTTGGAACACAAGATAATATGATTTTGGACCTATCAAGACGTGTGGGGGCGAAGAAGAACGGGAAGTCCTTTTTGGGATATTGGCATGGGATTGAAAAAGATCTTCTCGTTAGGAATTAGCTTTTGAAACTTGAATCTTTTCATTAAGTTGTGCATGAACACTAATATTCCTTTCTAGGACACATTCGAGGTCTTCCACCAAATAGGACATATGTGTATGGTGATGGACAATTTCCTTCAAATCGAGTTGGACCGAATTTTTCTAGTTCAGGGAAGTACTTTGGACTTATATATATTGAACTTGCACTCCAATACAACAGTATGCATATGGGACATCACGTATAAATTTATCTATTCTTCTACTTCACGGGATGTTGAACTTCTACTTAAATTCTATGCCCTTGACAAAATCAGGCTTGAAAACTTCCTCATCCACACTATTCAGAATAACATGAACTCTTTCTCCTGGGATCATGTATACTCTCTTCAAGACATCTCCAGCATGATCACTGATAGCGACATGGTGTGCATAGTCTGGGAAGAACTTGACCTCTTCTGCAACCTTAATCACTCTTTCACTCAATGCACATGTTTGTGATTCTTTCAGATTCCGCAGAGGCCCTTGAATGATATCAGTATGAATGGTTTCATATGCAATACCATGCTAAGTAACAACTAAGTTGCTCAAATTGCAAGATCGGGTATGCAAGAGACTGATGCTCTCAATGTGGATCACATCAAATAGTTTCCCAGTTGTGTTTTGAGCTTCAAATTACATCAAGTGGTTTCCCAATTGAGTTTTAAAGCTTTAAATTATTTTCAGGCTACAGATTGGTCCAAATAACCAGTAGCTGTTAGCTTTGAGAGGTGAAAGTATAAGTTGCTAGTTTGATGTCTTGGGAAAGATGTGTTGCGGAGAGAAGGGGTGAAAATGTGAAGCTCATGCTCTCTTTTAGCAAGAGCAAGATTAAAGGTTAAGGCATGCCGCTCTAGTCCACCGACGAAAGATAGATGAGGCCATTCTTTGACGAAAACCGCAATTTTAAGGAGCTTTTGCAGGGGTTTTGAAGAAAACAAGAGTTGATTCCGAGAGGATGGAAAAGAAAGGAGATCAATAAGATGAGGACGGTTCTGATTCTGAAATGTCATTTGGTTTCTGGAATAGCAAGGGTGTTAAGTTATCAATTTGCACTTATTTTGTACTTAATTCTCTTTAATGTCTTGAAATTATTATTCAAAATTAATGGAATTGTCTTATAATTGGTTGCAGATGATTTTCAACACCTTAGAGATGAAATTGAATCAAAAAGATGAAAAAAACGAAGAAAATCTAAAATTCCAAGTCTGGCAGCAATTCAATCACTAGACGTGGCCACGTGCAAGGATGAAATTAATTTCCATATTTGCTTTCAAAATCTGAATCTGATTCTTTTGAGATTTTCATAATCTTTTAAGATAAGATTGATGAAGATTCACAATCTAAACATGTGGGAAATGTGATCTGCAAGATAGGATGAAAAAGGAAGGGATCGGGAGGCATTAAAAGGGAAAAAACGTGACTGTTCACATTAGCCTTTGTTTTAGAATAGATTTTGGTTTTCTGCAGATTTTCTCTTGGTTGTTTTTGCGTTTTCTGCACTTTTTCTTCTATATTTTCGTATTCTTTAAGAAAGACCAGGGATGGAGACTCGTTATGTTATTATCTCTTTGATTTCTACTTTCGTTATGAATAGTT
>JANZXP010000004.1:1895307-1920817 GCA_027576715.1 Erythroxylum flavicans
TTGGAATCGGCGTTTAAAAAAATTAACCTTAAATTGTCTTTTTTTTTTTTTTTTTGACTCTGTTTAATAATTTTTGTCGTTAAAAATTAATCACTTTATTAATTATTCAATTTTTATAAATTAATAAAATTTTATAAACTAAAACAAACTGATTAATTTTTATTTAACCGTCTTTTTTTTAAATTGAACTTTAAACTTTTTGATAAACAAAGATAATCTTCTTCAATCATTTTTAAAATTTTTATTCAATTTTTAATTAGTTATATGAAATCTTTTAAACCTTAAACTTTATATTTTACCAATCTAACTTCCTGTATGATTTTTAAAATATTGTTTAATTAGGACCGTTAATCATTATAATTTTATGAGTTTTAGTCAAAATCTTATAATTTGTCAAAAATGTGCGTTAATTATTTACATAAAAAATAGAACAATACATATTATATATATATATATATATATATACAACAATATAATATGATTAAATTGTTGAAAATATACATTATATGAAAGTTAATTATTTATAGCATTTTATCTATTTGAATAATTACTAGAAAATAATAGAAATGATAATAAGTTGAATCCGGTTTGTTTGATCCGGATATTCAACATTAACAATTCCAAATTCAATCAATATTAAATTGTACTAAAACGATATCATTTTATTTAAAAGAGTTGGATCTTAGGTAGGTTCAAGCCTGAGCAGCCCAAGGCCAGATTTAACTAAAAAAAGACGTAATTTTATATTTTTAATTTTTAAAAATATTTTAAAAAATTGACAGAACTGGCCCATAATTGATCTATTGTCATCCCTAAAATTGAACACGGTGAAAAGAAGTTCATGAAAAGTAAAAATGTAATAAAGACATTAAAAATCTTTATTTGATCGAATTAATTATAAATTAAATAAAAATTCTCAATTTGGAGAAAAAAAAAAGATTGGAATCAGAACAAATAGCTATAGGCTAAGCCCTATAGATGCAATAAGCCAAGATGCAAAGAGAAGTAAATTAATCGATTAACAAAAAACAAAAATAATTGAGAGAGGTTTCCATCTCCAATCAAACACTTGTTAAACAGATGCCTTATAAATACTGCCCTCTCCAAGTTTCATATACCTAAGCAAAGCTCAAGTTTCAATACTTCTGACTTAGCAATGGCAGGACCTGAAACACCGGCCACCAAAACTACTGCAACCGCCAACATCAACACCATAACCAAAACAACACCCCGTAAGTTCGTCGGAGTCAGGCAACGTCCATCGGGAAGATGGGTGGCGGAGATTAAGGACTCATCTCAAAAGGTGAGACTTTGGCTAGGAACTTACGATACTCCTGAAGAAGCAGCTAGAGCCTACGATGAAGCTGCTCGTGCCTTGCGTGGTGAAAATGCTCGAACCAACTTCGTATCGACTAATCCGAACTTAACCCAATCTGGGTCGTTGTCCCCTTCTGATGGTGGCGTGATGTCTGCCTCCGACGGACGGCGACGTCTTAGCTTCAGTTCTCTGAAGGCTAAGCTAAGCAAAAACCTACAAAGTATTATGGCTAGGAGGACAACAGAGAACAAGTCGACGAAGAACAGAGTAAGTGATCACTTCACTTTTGCTAGTATATTCCATTTCAGAAGCAATCAGTACCGAAAACCAGTGGACATGAATACAATGGACAAAGTGGTGCAACCAAGCATCATCGTACCTCCTGTAGCTGAGGAGCCTTCTCCGTGGGAAACTCCAAGGTCTTCGAGTGTTTCGGACTGTAGCACTGAATGGGTCGGGTTTCGTCAGCCGGGACTTGACTCCGATGGCTCAGACATCGGAGAAGGTTGTTGTGTGGCTGATCAGAGTTTGGTTGATCAAATGATGAACAGCTGGATTGGTAGCCCTGACATAGCTCCAAGTGATCAAGGTGGTTCCAGGAGTAAGAGGTTTAAGGTTTCATCTTCTGTGATGGTTCCTCCAACCTTTAGTAGGTCAGAATCCTTTCGAGAGTAGGAAATGGAGAGTTACGAATTGCTTATTTCAGTGTGTCGTTTATGAAGAAGCTGGATCACTTGATCAACTGTCAGGACTATGAAGAAGATAACACATAAGAATGCTGTGATGTGTTTTTCCAGTGTTGAAGATAAGTTTTTCCAATCATGTACAGTGAAAGAGATAAGAGAAAGTACTAAGATCAGTATAGTTTTAGTCTCTTGACGACATGAGCAATCATGTTTGCTGCTTCATAGAAATAAGAGTAAGTACTGTTTGTTGTCCGCTTCCAGTCATGTCCTAAAGATTGCCAGAAGTTTTCATAATCAAGAGTGCGTACTAAAATCTTCATGTCAACTTCGTTACAAGATGGATTCCAATTTACTTCTTACGATATGTACATAAAAGTATTTGTCATAAGAAAGAATGTTAGAATATTATCTGTTTTCGTGATATAGTTTTGGAATTTTTTCACGAATAAAACATATTTTAATACTAAAAAATTAAAGTTTTAAAAATCGAGACAAAAGTTAAATCAGTAAGATAAAAAGTTTAAGTTTTAAAGTTTCAACCAGTATTAAATCGTTGTAAAATTAACTAATTAAATATTAAATAAAATTAAAGAATTTAAAATATAATTTAAAAATATTTTCTTTACCTATTAAAAATGATTTTTAAAATATCATGTCAAAATCACTGGTTATGCAATATGAGGTGTCATAAGGAGTGGTCGAGTTGGTGGAGTGAAAAATATAGGGTGAAAAGATCTTATGTTTGAATTTTCTTACTTACACTCTCTCGATCAAATTTGTCGTACAGAACTTGGTTAATATGAAGTATCTAATTAGTGTGAGTTACAGACTATTACGTTAAGTCAAAGATTTATCTAATGCCCGTCTAAAAGATAACAAATGCGCGTTTTTCCGTGAAAAAAACGAGGTTCTCATCATTTATTTTTTAATTTTCTAAAATTTTAAGCTTACAAAAATAATATAAAAAAACAGCCGTCAATCGCAGTCGAGAGATTCATGAGTTGTTAAGATATCTTGATTGGCACTTCCTAATATCAATGATTAAAGCTTAAATTCTGTCGTCTAGTGGATTTCTTACTCCGTGCAAGGGAAATGTTGTATTTAATAACCCACACTTGCTTTTGAGACGGACCATTATGATTAGGAAATGATTAACAATGTATTGAAAGCTAAATTGATTGAATTGATTTAATATTAAAAATCTTATACGTACTAATTTTATAGTTTAGTTTTTAATCTTTTGATTTGGTTTAATTTAATAATCATTGTTGTTAAAAACTGATCAGTTTATTAATTAATTGGCCAATTTTTATAAATTAATCAGTTTTTATAAACTAAAATAAGCCGATTAATTTTTATTTAACAGTTTTTCAATTAAACTTTAAACTATTTCAATAGGTAAGGTTAATATTTTAATCATTTTTGTTAAAAACTGATCAGTTTATTAATTAATCGGTCAATTTTTATAAATTAATCAGTTTCTATAAACTAAAATAAACTGATTACTTTTTATTTAACAGTTTTTCAATTTAACTTTAAATTATTTCAACATGTAAAGATAATTTTTTAATCATTTTTAAAATTTTTAATTTTATTTGACCTTTAACTAGTTTTATGACAGGTTGAATCTTTTAAATCTTAAATTTCTTATCTTATCGGTTTAACTTTTAATTTAAATTTTAAAACATTAAGGGGGCAGTTAATTCACATGGAGGAATGACAATAAAAATAGGAATGAATATAGTGAATAATAGAAATAGATATCATCATTATAATTATGATGACTGGTTAAAAAGAAGGAATGGCTACCATTAACATTGACAGTGATTGGTTTGTAAAAAATATTAAGAAATAAAAATTTATTATATTTCAATTAATTATTTTATTATATTTTAATTAATTATATTGTAATTAATTAATTACAGTATTTTAATTAATGAATGAATTATATTTTAATTAATTATATTATAACTAATTAATTAATTGTATTTTCCTTTCTCTACTAAACGGAACTATGGAGGATTCTCCAAAAGTAAGATATTAAACTATTATTCCTATAATGATAATAAACAACCAAACATTTACTTTTCATTCCTTACCAAACTCAAACTTTTTCTCAAACTCATCAATCAAATACTCCCTAAGAATTAGTGATCAAGGTAATTCAATAGATCAATTTACTGAGTGTGATTAAAAGTCTAATTTTGAACTGTCAAATTTAATTTCAAATTTGATCCAATTTTAATTTATTTTAAATTTTAAATCAATTTTAATCAGTTAAATTTAGTTGAAAGATTGATCTACTCATAGTCTCAAACTTTAAACAATTTTAAATATGAAATCGAAGCTTGTTTAAGTTTTGAAATGGTAACTTTAAACTCAAAATTTGGACAAAAATTAAGTTTGGTTGGAGTCCAATCTAATAAACTATAGAATTTATCAATGGTTTAAAAACTCAACAGGTTCAACCGTAAATATTTTGAACAATCAAAATTTTTAATTCAATTTTAACTTTTCAATTATATTAATTTTAATAACTCTTGCTGCTAAAAACTGATTAGTTTATTAATTAATCAATCAATTTTTATAAATTAATAAACTCTTATAAAATAAAATTAAATAATTAATTTTTATTCAGTAATCTTTTTTCAATTAAACTCCAATTTTTTCGATTGATAAGAACAATTTCTTTTAACCGTATTTTAAATTTTTTAATTTTATTTAATTTTTAACCAATTTTATGACGAGATAATATCAATTGAATCTTTTAAATTTTAACTCTCTTATTTTATCATTTAGCTTTCGATATTTAAAACATTGGAATTTATCCATTTTATATCATTTACAATTTTTTTTAATTCCCAAAAGACTATTAGTATTTAGTAGAAAAGTTTGCTTTAAAAAATTTTTGAAAAGAGGTCCAGTCCAAGCGTTTGTTTGACTCTTTGTCACGACATTTTGTACGGATTACCTCGACGACGAAATGAACTCCTCTCTCTGGCAGCAGAAGATACTACCTGCAATAGCTACATTGAGAAACGAACAAATTTGGCAGGTCATGTGTCAACTTTTTAACACAGTAATAAGCCCCAAGCCTCCAACCCAACCAAGCCAGGTTTTGAAATAATTAAAATTAAATAAAAATGTCTATTTTTTAATTAATTTAAAAATGAATTTTGATATTTATTATATATATATATTTTAGTTTAGTTTAATTTATTTACATTTTTCTCTATCCTTCATGTAAGCCAATTTAAAAACAATCTTTTTATTAATTAAAAAAATACGTATTACTAAATCGTTCCGCACCTAAGCGATACTTCTATCGAATGTGGTTGAAATTAAAATACATTTTGGCCATTTGGAAAAGACAAAAGCAAAGTGTCCAAAGGACACAAATTTTGGGACACACGCACTGGTCTGGTTCTGGTTCAGAAAATGCATAATAAGGCTATTAAAGTAAAGAGTTATGTATAAAGTTAGCCGACACACAACACAACAGCGTCACGTTGCAGTTACTCAATCCCCAATGTCGTCCTCTACACGCGTATTGGTAGGCTCGCTCAGTATGTAAACTCAATCCCTCCGTTTTGAAAAGTTTTTAACTTGGACACAAAAGCTTTTTAAATACCCTTTTGGAGAAGCCATAACTTACTAAAATAATTATTCTTTATTTTCAATACTGCTCAAACGTAAAAATAGGTATTTAATAAGTATAGTTACAGTTACTGAAAAGAGATAAAATAACTAAAAAGTTGATTGATTTATAAAACTATTAATTATTATATAAATAATTAAAATATATATTATTAGTTATATAAATTTAAAATTATAAATAATAAAATATTAAATTAAAATAAGAAAATATAAATGAAATAAATTTAGTAAATAACATATTTCATAAAAAATATATTATTAGTCAAATAAATTCAAATTATAAATAATAAAATATTAATTTAAAATAAGAAATATAAATTAAATAAATTTAGTGAATTAAATATTTCATAAAAACATATTATTGGTCATATAAATTTAAATTATAAATAAGAAATTATTAAATTAAAATAATAAAATATAAAGAAGCACTTTATTAGTTGAGGGTATAATAGAAAATAATAATTATCAAAAGGTTATTAACATAAAGTTTAATTTCTACCGCATAAGTACTTTCTTACCGCAATCCTCTTTTTACTTATCGAAATCTACGGTGACACTGCAGTTTTTTCCAATCTCCGGTTGTTCGCCCGTAGATCCAAACATGGGACTGCGTTTAGAAACTGTAGTGAATAAGTACTTATCTTCACCGCACCGCAGATCTAAACGTAACCTTAGTCCAACTTGATTTGGTTTGGTACAATCTAAATTTAATAGATTTAGTTCCGATTAATGAAAAATTGGATTAGATTCAAATTTTTATTTTCAAAATTTTATATTTTAGACTATTTGACTCAATTTAAAAATTTTAAATAAATTGTCAATCTAAATTGATTGAATTCGAGCCTAAAGTCTCGAGCTCGATCCAATTTCGGGCTGAATATAAACTCGAAAGAAAGTTTTCAAACTAACTTAGGCTTGAATAGGCGTGTATACTCAGTCTAATTCGTTACTATCATCAATATTTTCTTGTAAAATCTTATTAAAAACAAATTTGATTCTTTTGGATGTGATTAATTCTCATAAATCAAGTTGACGACACAAAATTAATGATTTAAATTAATTTAAAATAAATTAAATTTATTAAAATTTTAATATATTTAATTCAAATTTATAAATTAAACAAGGTTGAAATTTTCATCAAATCAAATTTCAAATTCAACAATAAAAATAATTTAATAAAAATTTTGCTAATATGTATGTGAGGTCTAAAGATTAGAAAGATTCAGTAACACGTAACTTTACTCTTATCTAATAAAAAGTTTTTTTTCTTATGAATAACATAAAAAAATAAAAAAATAGGAATAAGTAACGACGATGATACCTAATAATTACAAGTATATTATAAAAAGACAAGCCTTTAGGTAGGTGCATTTGTTTAAGGATTTGGATTTTAAAAAATGAGTATATTAGGTAGTAATTAGGTGGTTGGATCGTCATGATCCCTGTGATTGTGATGATGTTGTTCATAATTATCTTGCCAGCCAAACCAAGCTTTATTTTAATTCCCAGTTGGACGGCTTTAGTTACCTGATTTGAATTTTAAATTATTATTTGATTACTTTCCAAATAATTACTATCGACCTTATTCAGTATGTAAATTATTATCATATCATAAATTTAAGAGATTTTGTTTATTAAATTTAAATTCATATAATTTTTATAGAGGTGATAAAATTATATACTTTTTTTGAATTCGATAAAATAGTTCAAGAAAATGATAATAAAATTATTTTAAAGAATTCGATACTATAAAAATATTATATTTTAAAATATTCTAAATAATAAAATTATTTAATTTTAATCATCATAAACAACAACAACGACAACAATAACATTCAGTAAGAATCTCGCAGACATGTAGAGTCTAGAGAGATCCGGTAATACGTAACCTTATTCTTATAAGGTAGAGTGATTATTTTCGATAGACCCATATGTAAACAAAAATAATGATAATATAAAATATAAATAAATATGTCTAAAAAAGATAAAAATGTGATTCAATACATAATATAGTATATATTAAACATGGTAAATATTAAATACACAAATCAGGAAAAAAAAAATCAAACCAACCATTATAAGTCAGTAATTAGATTAAGAACCTGTTTGGCTAGTTGTTAATTAATGGAATTGAATATAACGGAATGAAATAGAACGGAACGATTTATAATGGAATGGAATGAATCATAGTGAAAAGTTGTTTGGGAGGAATGGAAGGGTTCATAATGTAATGTAGTAAACCCTTATTTTGAAGATAGATGGAATGAGATATAATATATAATAAATGACTATAATACTCCTGATATTAAAATAGTTGTTGCAAGAGATTTAACACTATGATTTTAAAAAAGAAATTATGTCCAATTAAAAAGTCACGGTTGTAACTTGTTTTTTATATAGTTTCTATTTAAAAATAATAAAAATATTAATATTTTTATATAATTAATAATAAATTGTATATAATTAATAATAAAATAATAAAATTTTTATTCTGTTACATGTGATTTATATTTAAATTTATTTATTTGTATTTTTATTCATATAAAAATATAAAAAAACAATTAAATAATAATTTTTATATTTTTTATATTTTCATTAATAAAAATTTTATTAATTTTTTATTAATAATATCAAAATATTATTAAAAGTGATAAGCTTGTGGATCGTAATAAATGAGTTTTGGAAAAATGCGGGTTAGGATTAGGAAAAGTAATTAGTATTAAGAAAAATTATTGAGGGTATATTAGGTAGTATATATTTCTTAGTTTACGTTCTATCATAAATCTTCTAAATTGGAGGTTTCTTATTTTTATTGTTTAGGTTAGAATAAAACATAACGTGAAACTCTTAACTTTCATCCCATTCCGTTCCATTCTATTATGAAACTTTAACTAAACGATAGAAGTGTGTTACGTTCTATCCCGTTTCGTTACTAATCTTTTAATCAAGAAGGCCTAAATAAAACACTCCCTATGTTAAAGAAGTATTATTTATTCAAAGCTTCGTTTCCACATTAAAGGCTTTGATTCTTGACCTGGGCCCGAGTCCCCACTAATCTAGTATTCACAGAAAGACACACACGTGCCTGAAAATACACTCATTACCAGCCCCCATCTCACACGTGCGAATCCATATTGCCACGTCATTTCCTCGGTAACGTCAAAGTTCTGAACGCATATTCAAAAACTTAAACCCAATCCCAACGGTCTAATCCACTGTATTAACTAACAATTACAACCGTCCGATCTCACTAAAACGCTCGATGATTAACGCCCTCTGTCCGAACGAAGAGCGCTCCGTAACCGAAGTTAATAGAAAATCTCAACAGACAACAAACCTGACACAGTACTAAGTACTGAAATGAGAAGGCTAGAGAGAGAGACACAGAGGTAGAGATCTAGGTAGATAGAGAGTTGAGAAAAAATTGTGGTTTTGTTTTTGAATGTGATTAAAATGTGTTAGCTTGTTATCATATTAGTTTTATTTGTGTCTTGTAGTTCCAACTTTGGCTGCTCGTCAAGTTGTCCTGTTTTATTTGTTTTCTTTTCTTATTTTGACCGTTTAGTGTCTGCTTCTTTGGTAGGAACAAGTTCAGCTTCTGGTTATGTCTAGTTATGTTGAGATTGTTGCGGGGTATGTTTCTTTTGATTAAGTTCTTAAAAAGTTTGGATTTTTTAAAGGTAGAGTGAGCTTGTTGGTCCTTGGATGAATTGGGG
The DNA here is from genome assembly GCA_027576715.1 of Erythroxylum flavicans. Classification (NCBI taxonomy): domain Eukaryota; kingdom Viridiplantae; phylum Streptophyta; class Magnoliopsida; order Malpighiales; family Erythroxylaceae; genus Erythroxylum; species Erythroxylum flavicans. Next base: position 1,904,685 of record JANZXP010000004.1, read on the forward strand.
TTAGCAAGTGAGAAAGGTAGAGAAAGTGTGTGAGGTTTGAAGATCAAGTTACACTAAAAGAGAACCAAGTTCTTGTTCCTGAGGCATAAAGGTTGGTTCTTGAAGATGTCATTTCCTGCTTTTTGTGATCCCTTGCTGGATAAAGGGAATTGAAGTTTACCTTTTGCTTTCAATCTTTGCTTTTTCTTTAAACTATTTCTTGTTTTTCAGGTTATCATCTCCGTACTGTTCGTGCTGTTCTTACAGGAACTTGAAGTGACCATGACCTGTTTGTGGAAAAGCAGCACCATCTGGTGGGAGTCAACGGTGAAGGGGTTTTGAATTTTGCGGAGAAAGTCAAATAGATTTGAGGTATATATCATCTGATTTACATTTATGGCTTTAGTGTTCGTTGCATTACCAAGTGGGTTGGTCCAGTGATCCATCTCGAAGAATTTAAGTATACTCCATGGTTATACAGATGTAGATAAAGACGTATCTTCTTTTCAAAGGAAAGTGTATCTCGTTCTCTTGATTTGCTCTCCTTATCCCAGCGTATAAAATGGTAGCACAGATACAGGGTCCAACTTTTGTCCCAAAAGAAATCTATATAATACTATATTCCATCTTCCTCACAGTGTCATATTCTATTGTGATTTCCTTTAATACCCTTGAATGTGTCATCTTCATCACATGAATCCAGAGTGTAATGGTCACTCAGTCGGCAATTCAAAAGGGGCTTTCTTGGGTATTCATGAGTTTTGTTGTTTATAGGGCGGCCGCAGAAACACACGTCACTTGCTAAAGCTTTGTTCCATATGTTTTTAGCTTTCTGGCATCCTTTTATCTCCATGCACTATTTAAGATGTTAAGTTTGGTCGGGCATTTAATGATCACTGTGGAAAAGCCTTGGAAATGACTCCTGGAAGCATCCTTATATACTTTCATTTGGTTAGTGGGTCCTGTTTTCATCTGGAACCAGCTTTGTGGGATCATTCATGCATTGTTCTCCAAGCTCTTGATGTTAGCCTAATTGTTTTTGTTTCTTCTTTTTTTATTTTCTGTAGTAGGAAGCTTTGTTTATAGTTTTTGTTTAATGATTCCAACTGCTCCATTTCCTTTTTAATTTTCTAAAAAAAGTTTCTTTTTTTTTTCACAGTTCTTGTATCTACCCTGTCTGAAACTCTGTTGTTGCAGCTCTATTGACATATTCGATCCATACCCATATTGAGATATCATATCATGGTGGAAGACAGAGGGAAACAGGTGGTGGAGGATATTAAATCAGTTGAAGACTGGTTATCACATGCTCAAGAGCTTGTTCCTGTGGCACTTGAGAAGGCCAGAGATGTTAAGGTGTTTCCTGGTAAATGGAAGATGATAATTTCCAAGTTGGATCAGATCCCGACATGCTTATCGGACTTATCAAGCCATCCTTGCTTTTCCAAGAACGCTCTTTGCAAGGAACAACTGCAGGCTGTGTCAAAGACTTTGAAAGAAATAATTGAATTGGCAGATTTATGTATAAGAGAGATGTACGGAGGGAAGCTTAGGATGCAGAATGATCTCGATTCGTTATCCGGGAAATTGGATTTGAATTTGCGAGATTGTGGACTTCTGATCAAAACTGGGGTACTTGGTGAGGTTACCGTGCCTTTAGCTGTTGCTGGTTCATCCGTTGAACCTGAGTCTGCAATTAACAGCAACATAAGAGAATTACTTGCGCGGCTTCAGATTGGTCATTTGGAGGCCAAGCACAGAGCTCTTGACAGTCTGCTTGACGTCATGAAAGACGAGGAGAAGACTGTCTTGATTGTATTGGGTCGGAGCAATATTGCTGCTTTGGTTCAGTTGCTAACGGCAACTTCTCCTCGAATCCGGGAAAAGACGGTCACTGTAATCTGCTCTCTTGCAGAATCTGGGAGTTGTGAGAATTGGCTTGTTTCAGAGGGTGTATTGCCACCTCTCATAAGGCTTGTTGAATCAGGAAGTGCTGTGGGTAAAGAGAAGGCTGCTATCTCACTCCAGAGATTGTCAATGTCAACAGAAACAGCCAGGGCAATTGTTGGACATGGTGGGATTCGACCATTGATTGAAATGTGTCAAACTGGTGATTCTGTATCACAGGCTGCATCAGCTTGTACTTTGAAGAACATATCAGCTATCCCTGAAGTTAGACAAAATCTAGCCGAGGAAGGAATCGTTCAAGTTATGATAACTCTCCTTGATTGTGGAATTCTGTTAGGATCCAAAGAATATGCAGCAGAATGTTTGCAGAATCTCACCGCAAGCAATGAATACCTGAAGAGAGCCGTTATTTCCGAGGGCGGAATCCGAAGCCTATTGGCATATCTTGATGGTCCATTGCCCCAAGAATCGGCTGTTGGGGCATTAAGGAATTTGGTTGCTTCTGTATCTATAGAAATGCTAGTAGCCCTCGGTTTCTTCCCACGTTTGGTTCATGTTCTTAAATCCGGATCACTCGGTGCACGACAGGCTGCCGCCTCAGCAATTTGTCGGGTTTGCAGCTCATCAGAGACGAAAAAGTGGGTGGGTGAAGCTGGTTGCATTCCTCTGCTTATCCAGTTGCTGGAGGCCAAAACAAACAATGCCAGGGAGGTTGCTGCACAAGCAATATCCAGTTTGCTGACCCTATCGCAGAACCGGCGAGAAGTTAAAAAAGACGATAAAACCATCCCGAATCTCGTCAACTTGCTCGACCCCAGTCCTCAGAACACTGCAAAGAAGTATGCAGTCTCATGCCTGGCATGTCTCTCCACTAGTAAGAAATGTAAGAAGCTGATGATTTCATATGGAGCAATTGGGTACCTGAAGAAGCTGTCTGAGATGGACATTCCAGGTTCTAAGAAACTACTTGAGCGGCTGGAAAGAGGAAAGTTAAGACGTCTGTTCAGCAGAAAATAAGTTGAAATTCCACTGTTGTACAATGTTAAACTCTTTTGTTGTCTGTTTCATTGTCTGAATGAAGCATGGTAGTGAGTAGATGTTTTCTTTAACCTAAGTAATCAAAAACCTGCGATGGTTCTATTCTGCAGATCCTGTCTAGCTCTGCTAAAACTCGAAGTTATGGAGCTCTGTTCTCTGATCCTGTCTTAAAATGGCAAATCTGTCTTAATGTCCTGAGTAATCTGAGATATACATAAAACATAAAATAAGGATAAGTTTGAGAGGTGATAAAGATTGAAGACATCAAAAAGATACTGTTAGTTACAGTCAAGTCTCCATTGTTCTTCATCATCATCAACTTTACACGTCTGTGTCTGCAACCAATGACGTTTGGTCTTACCTACTCTTTTGTCTTATAATTTAGTAATATGAATAAGGATACATGAAAATTGAATGAATCCCTTATAGAAAATTAAAAAAATCAATAAAACACGCTTACTTATTTTTAAGACACACCGATTATTCTGAATTAATTTTTAAAAACCTAGTTATATTAAAATAAAAAATATAAAGCATTTATTTTCTTAATATATCTATGATGAGTTTATCAAAGATAATAACGGTAAGGTTGCGTATTTTTAAGCTTTTTAGATCTTGCTTGTATTTAGGGACGATAATAGACCGAGACAGGCTTACCTAGGCCTGACCCCAGTAAATCCTTATTGATGAGGCCTGGGCCGAGATCGAGGTAGGCTCGAGTTTGAGTCGATTCTATCGGGGCTAAATTTTTTTAAAATTAAAAATATAAAAATGACACATTTTTTATGTGACCTATCATTGCCTTGTTAACCTAGATTTGGCTCGAGCCCAGTTGTCATATCTATTTCTAAATATTACAAGATAAATTTAAATTTATTAGAAAACAAATTGTAATCATCCTGTAACATTGACACGCTACACTAGTTGGATTAGATTAAGAATTTGAAAAGATGAGTAGAATTCAGTAATTTTCAAGAAAAGAAGTATCCATGAAAATTAGCAAATTATGAGAGAAGCAAAAAGAAAAGGAAATTGAATAAACCCCTCATGAAAAATACATGAAAATTTAATAAACTCATTTTAAAAATGTAAAATTAGCAAATTATGTAAATTAATTTTATTTATTTTGAAAATGCACTAATTATTTTTATACTAAAATTTTGAAAAGACTTTCTATTATTTTTACAAAATATATATGTGACTAATTATTGTAAGTATGATATAATTTGCATAATTATTCTGACTCGATTTTCATCACAATTTTTAAACATAATTTATGAATTTTAATATTTTAATATTACAAGATAATTTCAAATAACTTTAATACCATTATTATACTTGTTGGATTAGATTAAGAATTTAAAAATCTCCAAAGAAAGAAAATATTATTATTTATTAGGAAATAAATAAACGAGAGTAATTTTTAAAAAAGGAAAATTGTGTTGTTTACTTGTTATGGAAGAGAGAGGACCAAACAAGTCCTTATAAAAACTTTTATTATTTTATAGCTAAAGATTAAGGATCTGTTTGGTTTGAGGGTTAGTAATGGAACAGAAAGAAACGTAATATATTTTCATCGTTTGATTGAGGGTTTAATAATGGAATGAAATGGAATGGAAAGAAAGTAAAGGGTTTCATGTTACGTTCCATTCTATCATAAACAGTGAAAATAAAAACCTCCGATTTGAAGGGATTAGGATAGAAAATAAACTAATAATTGCATACTTCCTAATATATCCTCAATAATTTTTCTTAATACCAATTATTTCTTCTAATCATAACACCCTTGTATATAATTAATAATATTTTTATATTATTTCTCCTTAACCTAATAATAATATTTTTATATTATTAATAAAAATTGTTTATAACTAATAATAAAAAATTTTAATAAAATTTTTATTAATAAAAATAGAAAATATATAAAAAATTATTCTTTAATTGTTTATATATATTCCTATATAAATAAAAATAAAAATAAATAATTTTTAAATATAAATCACATATAATAGGATAAAATTTATTGAATAATTAATAATGATATTTTTATATAATTAATAATAAATTGTATATAATTAATAAAATATAATAAAACTTTTGTTAATATATTTATCATTTTAAAATAAAAATCTATAAAAATTATTTGTCGCGTTTGTGCATAAATTTATAATTGGACATGATTTCCGTTTTAAATTCATAGCATTAAACCTCTTGTGACAATCATTTTAATATTAGGGGTATAATAGTTATTTATTATACATCACATTCTATTCCATTAATCTTTTAAATAATATTTTACTACATTACATTACGAACCCTTCCATCACTCTAAACAACGTTTCACTATATCACATTCAATTTTATTATAAACTGTTCCGTTTTGTTCTATTTCGTTTCGTTTCGTTCCGTTCCATTAATTAAACATCCAACCAATACCTAAGTGGAGAAGAGAAGTGGATAAATACGACGTAGTATTGTTGCTGACGCAAATCTTTGACTCCTGAGACAAAAGCTCAAATCAAAGAGAAAAGGCTGATTGTGGATTTCGAGGCTTAACTGATCCGTTTGGGCACTAAGTTCGGTACTATAATAACTCTCGTCTTCTTCTTTTCGCTCTGGAATTGGGAAACCCTAGTTTGGGTTGGTTTCTGATCTGGTCTTCGTGGTTTCCCGAGAACAAGCTTTTTCCTTTGGTTATTTTTAAATTGTTTTTGGTCTCTCACTTTGATTTCTGTGTTTTATTATGTTATTTGATGTTTGATTCGGATTTTCTTACTGGGTTCTTGAAACTTTGATTAGCTTAGCATATGGTTGCAACTTTAGGGGATGAAAGCTCAATTCTTGAATTGCTCCGTGTTTTTTATTAGTTGTGTACTGATTGAATTCTGTGTTTGCAATTTTTTTTTCTGGCTTTGGTGGTTTTGTCTTCAGATTGGTTTTTGATGCTCTTAACGTAATCTTTCTCTTTTTGGTGTTATGCTATGATACTTGCTTGATGGTGTTTGTTTTTGATAGGGTTTTCGTGCTGTAGTATTTGTTCTCTTTGTTTGTTGATATTGTGTAGTGAAGATTATTTCAAATTCTACAGGATTTTCATTTTGTCAAGCTAAACGATGAGTACTTTGGATGTAACTAGAGCAGAACTTGCTCTTGTAGTTTTATATCTTAACAAAGCTGAAGCTAGAGACAAGATATGCAGGGCAATTCAATATGGTTCGAAATTTTTGAGTGATGGACAACCTGGTACCGCCCAAAATGTTGACAAATCAACAAGCTTGGCTCGGAAAGTTTTTCGTCTTTTTAAGGTTAGATTGTCCGTTTGTTTCTTATGGATGCTATTTTATATATGATCTTAAAAGACTTCCTATCTGAGAATTCTGCTTTAGTTTCCAATATTGCTGGAAGCCATGTGAAAATGACAACTATTGAATGAGGTTACTTTCCAGCAATTTCTCTCTTGTTTTCCCTATATTTTGTACCTGTGTAATCTTGTATTGAATCGTTGCTTACTTTGTTTCTTCAAAACCTTGGCACTTGCAGTTTGTCAACGACCTTCATGGTCTGATTAGTCCAGTTCCCCAAGGCACTCCCCTACCTCTTGTTCTCTTGGGGAAGGTATGAAACTTCATATGGAATGTTTCTTATGCCATAATATTCCTTTTCTCTCTTCTTGATGACCTTGCTTATCTGATATTTCCTTTCAGTCAAAAAATGCTTTGCTGTCAACTTTCTTGTTCCTTGATCAAATCGTGTGGCTTGGTAGAACTGGCATCTACAAGGTATGGGAACTTGACTCTATTCTACAATCTGCGTCGTTCATATTGGATTTTGTGGGAAAGTTGAGCGTATAAGAAAATTATTTGTTCTCCTTTCATTTTGATGATCTTCTCCAGAACAAAGAACGAGCTGAACTTCTTGGTCGCATATCACTTTTCTGTTGGTTGGGATCGTCAGTGTGTACAACTTTGGTTGAGGTACATAGCTTCCTTCCTCTGTTATTATGTGTATGATTTTGGATATATGCCAGCACCCCCTTAAAGCCTAAACCACAAAGAAATGGAGGAGCGCGCATAATTTTCCAGCGTCGGCGCATAATTCTAATGATGTTTTCCTTGATAGGTAGGAGAACTTGGGAGGCTTTCGGCATCAATGAAGAAGTTAGAAAAGGAGCTTAAGGGCACTGATAAACATCAAGTATGTATACCTTATCCTTTGGTTGCGGGTTGACCATTATGATTACTTCCTCAAATCTTCGTCACTTTTCAACTTTGTTTGCAGAATGAACATTATCGCACTAAACTTCAAAAGTCGAACGAGAGGTCATTAGCCCTTGTCAAGGCAGGCATGGATATTGTTGTTGCAGTGGGACTCCTTCAATTGGCCCCTAAGAAAGTTACTCCTCGCGTAACAGGAGCTTTTGGTTTTGCCAGCTCTTTAATTTCTTGCTATCAGGTATATTGATCCTATGCTCTATGAATTCTTACTTTGCATTCATACCATTCTCATCATTTCTCACTATGAGGCTTGATTTTGGTGGACTTTACATAATTCTTGGAGTTACTTTTGGATTAAGTAGCTTGTTAATTGATGGGTTTCCGCTCTGCTCACTGTTTTGCAGTTACTTCCATCTCGACCAAAGTCCAAGACAGCATGAAGATGGGAGCTAGATCCACTCAAAGCTTAGACATCATTTAAATAATTTGTCTAAAGTTTAAACTTCTGTGATAATTCGTTGATGGTGTAAGTTTAAGCCACTGGCCTTCTTGTAGAGGCTATCTTGAAAGTTCCTCCCTCCTTAGCGCTTTACAACTTTAAGCACGTTTTGTAGCCACAGTTCATTATGCTCCTATTTTGTGTGGTAATAAAAATTAGTAATACTTCCATGCCAAACTGAAGCTTTAAGCAGTTTTGATCGAATTTAGATCCAAGCTCGAGTGGGGTTTCCTGAGATCTGTTCAAACATACATCCTCGTGTATATAAGCTTTGTGTCAGGTTCAGGCTATAAGCATTGAAGGTGGACGACAATTTCATGGTAATGTTAATTCGACTTGAAAAGATACCACAAATCATATTATGACAACCTAGGAATCATTAACAAACGAAACTTAATAGTACAGATGGCAATATTCTGGTATTAAAACTCGAATCCGACTGACAAATATTTGACAGCTTTTAAGTTCAAATCTGATCGAGCTGAATAAAACATGAATAAACAGACCAATTTTGAAAGAGTAAATACCAAAAACGAAAGAGACAGAATTGCTTAAGGGAATGGAAAATGTGAAGTGGGCAATCATAAAAACAGAGTTATCCATTAACTTGAAGAAATGTTCTGAAGAATGTTTCAGTTTCACCCAATAGTTATTCTCTCATACACAGAAGCCATTGCATTTTGACTTATTATTCTGTCTGAAAGCATAGGACCAGGATAAACACCAAGGTTAAAGACGTGATTCTACTCAACAAACTCAAATTCAACATCCTAGTCTGACTCCTCATTTTCTTCATTCCAACCATATTCCTCCACCACAACACCTTTGGGTCGTGCAAAGGGATACTGTTCAGCTAAACTTGGTTGGCTAGAACAAACTTGCCTGATGGTTGAAGAATTTCAGCACCAAACGCGGGCCATAATTGTCAGCCGACAGCTTGAACATGAGAAACACTGCAGTATCGCAATGGAAAGGTTAGCACCGCAAGCTATCCATAACAGCAAACTATGCAAACATTGAGAGCAGTGGTTCAGCCTTTGCTGAAACCTTCATCTTGTGATACAGGAAGAATTTTTCAAGAATGAAAATTGGATTCAGGAAAGACACGATGACAAGAAGACACAGGCCAAGCTTTTCATCCATCAACCATAGGATTCTGTGGTACTAATTCACCGGTCACCGGTTTTGCTACTTAGGATTGCTCTTTCAAGCAAGCCTAACTATAACTAAAGAAAAAGTGTAATGCTATCAAAATCAAGAATAATATGGAAGCCAGCACATCCAAAGATTTCTCAGGTTGCCCAGAATATACATGCGATAAGTGTCACATCAAACAAAAGAAAGACCTTTTAATGAGAATTAGAGAAGAAGACAAGAAAAGTGGGAAGAACAAACCATATATAGAACAAGCCGTTCATATGATGTTTGTGAACCCTACCCAACAGCTCAGCTTGCAAAATTCCACCAATGCAAAGAACAGGCTCTGGAAGTTCAAACTTCTGCAAGTAATTTTCCTGTTCACAAAGAAGAGATGATAATCAGAGCTTCCCTTGAGATACACTGGAAAAGACATAACCACACAAAGACAAATAGATGATAACCAAACTATTAAAAAATAGCCAAGAGTATGCCTGTATGCTTGCATGTGTTTGAAGGAGATAATACATTGCTTCCCCTTCATGGTCTTAAAAGTACAGCCATATTATTAGCAACAATGTTTTCCTTTACTCCTCATGAGAAGTTTAAACTACATGCTGCTAAAAGAAGATTAAATCCTATGAATGATTTTTTATTCTTTTGTGAAATGGACTCCCAAAATAGAACATATCCATGGTCAAAAGACTGGTTGTCTGGTTATCAGTAACATGACAAGCATTGTGACCATACCCTACTCCTCCATAAAAATAGAAAGCATTTCAAACTTCATATTCAGGATCTAAACCAAAGTTAGCTTGTGAAATGAATTTTCAGTTAGTGATGCAATATACTGGTATCGGCAGTAATGACTATTGCCTCATAATAGAGAACTATGAACTCGCAATCAAGCATAGCAACAGAACATGCCAAAGTCTTATTCTAACAGTAGTAGGGCAGGAATTATCCAGAACAAAAGAGTCATGGTTGATTTTTCTATATGGTATGAAGAATGAAGTGAAGTTAAATATATTGTAAGGAACACACTTGGGGAAATGCTTCATCCAATTTCCTCAATGTTCTAGGGTTGGCAATTTAATAATTGTACCCACAATTAAAAGAAAAAAGATTGAAAGCAATGCAATTCGGCTTACCTGGGCCATTGGAAACTCTGGGGAAGTGTAAGTCCACAAGAACTTGTCATCTGGAGGACAATCTAAAGGCTCATCTATGGGATCATGCAGTAGAACTTTGGCATGTCCCATCCTAAAGCGCACAGCTTTAGCAGAATATATGGGATAGCCCAAGTCAAAATAATCTAGACACCAAAGAAACAAAATGTTCAGCCTCAAGAAAAGAAGAACTGAAGAAAGAAGTTGGACGTCAAGAAGAATATATACTTAAAATACTGAAATGTACATGAACTGAGAAGATTTTGAAGACTAACCTTGGAAAGATTGTATTCTGATCTCAGTGATGACACAAATGTCAGCAAGCAACTTATATATGAGTGTCTCAGGTAATAAGCATCGAAGGTGGATGACAAGTTCATGATAATGTTCATTTGACTTGAAAAGAAATCACAAATCATATTATGACAACCTAAGAATCATTAGCAAACGAAACTTAAAAGTAGAGATGGCAACAATCTGGTATTAAAACTCGAATCCGACTGAAAAATATTTGACAGCTTTTAAGTTCAAATCTGATTGAACCTGAATAAAACATGAATAAACAGACCAATTTTGAAAGAATAAATACCAAAAACGGAAGAGCCGGACCTGCTTAAGGGAATGAAAAATGTGAAGTGGGCAATCATAAAAACAGAGAGTTATCCATTAACTTGACGAAATATCCTGAATAATGTTTCAGTTACACCCAATAGTTATTCTCTCATACACAGAAGCCATTACATTTTGACTTGTTATTCTGTCTGAAAGCATAGGACCAGGATAAACACCAAGGTCAGAGACGTGATTCTACTCAAACAAAGTCAAAATCAACATCCTCATCTGACTCCACATTTTCTTCATTCCAACCATATTCCTCGACCATAACACCTTGTCCTCGAAGCATGTTCAAAATCTGCTCTAAGTTGGGAACTTGTCCAGGCAGAAATGATCTGGGTCGTGCAAAGGGATCCTCTTCAGTTGAGCTTGGTTGGTTATAACTATGTGCTTTTAGAACAAACTTGCCTGATGGTTCAAGGATTTCAGCACCAAATGCGGGCCATAACGGTCGGCCGACGGCTTGAACATGACAAACACTGCAATATCGCAACGGGAAGGTTAGCACCACAAGCTATCCATAACAGCAAACTATGCAAGCATTGAGAGCAGTGGTTCAGCCTCTGCTGAAACCTTCACCTTGTGATACAGGAAGGATTTTTCAAGCAAGAAAATTGGATTCAGGAAAGCGACGATAACAACACACAGGCCAAGCTTTTCATCCATCAACCATAGGATTGTGTGGTCCTAATTCACCGGTTTTCCTACTTAGGATTGCTCTTTCAAGCAAACCTAACTATAACCGAAGAAAAAGTGTAATGCTATCAAAATCAAGAATAACATGGAAGCCAGCACATCCAAAGATTTCTCAGGTTGCCCAGAATATACATGCAATAAGTGTCACATCAAACAAAAGAAAGACCTTTTAAAGAGAATTAGGGAAGAAGAAAAGAAAAGTGAGAAGAACAAACCATATATAGAACAAGCCGTCCGTATGTTGTCTCTGAACCCTACCCAACAGCTCAACCTCCAAAATTCCACCAACGCAAAGAACGGGCTCTGGAAGTTCAAACTTCTGCAAGCAATTTTCCTGTTCACAACGAAGAGATGATAATCAGAGCTTCCCTTGAGATACACTGGACAAGACATAACCACTCAAAGACAAATAGATGATAACCAAACTATTAAAAAATAGCCAAGAGTGTATGCTTGTGTGTGTGTGAAGGAGATAATACATAGCTTCCCCTTTGTGGTCTTAAAAGTACAGCCATATTACTAGCAACAATGTTTTCCTTTACTCCTCATGAGGAGTTTAAACTACATGCTACTAAAAGAAGATTAAATCCTATGAATGATTTTTTATTCTTTTGTTAAATGGACTCCAAAAATAGAACATATCCATGGTCAAAAGGCTGGTTGTCTGGTTATCAGTAACATGACAAGCATTGTGACCATACACCAATCCTCCTTAAAAAAAGAAAGCATTTCAAACTTCATATTCAAGATCTAGACCAAAGTTAGCTTGTGAAATGAATTTTAAGTTAGTGATGCAATATACTGATATTAGCAGTAATGAATATTGCCTCAGAGTAGATAACTATGAACTTGCAATCAAGCATAACAACAGAACATGCCAAAAAAGTCTTATTCTAACAGTAGTAAAGCAAGAATTATCCAGAACAAAACAGTCGTGGTTGATTTTTCCATATGCCATGAAGAATGAAGTGAAGTTAAATATATAGTAAGGACACACTTGGGGAAATGCTTCATCCAATTTCCTCAGTCTTCTGTGCTTTCCAAGTGAAATGGGTTGGCAATTTAATAACTGTACCCACAATTAAAAGAGAAAAAGATTGAAAACAATGCAATTCAGCTTACCTGAGCCATTGGAAACTCAGGGGAAGTGTAAGTCCACAAGAACTTGTCATCTGGACAACAATCTAAAGGCTCATCTATGGGCTCATGCAGTGGAAATTTGGCATGTCCCATCCTAAAGCGCACAGCTTTAGCAGAATATATGGGATTACCCGACTGAAAATAAGCTGGACACCAAAGAAACAAAATGTTCCTCAGTAAAAGAAGAACCAAAAAAAAAAAAAAAGAAGTTGGACATCAAGAAGAATATATACTTAAAATACTGAGATGTACGTGAACTGAAAAGATTTTGAAGACTAACCTTGGAAAGGTTGTATTCTGATCTCATTGATGACACAAATGTCAGCAACCAACTTATATATGAGTGTCTCAGGCACTGCAGGATTACTTTGCCCTCTACTTGACCAGTATGAAGGTCTCCTTGCAACTATGTCTCCGGGCTCAAGAGTATTCCGGACGCTTTCCAGCGGATAATTGTCAGTGCTAGAAGCACTTATTGCGTCAGAAATGCATTCTCTAAGAGGAAATGATAAGCAACCTCGGGCAAGAAAACTATAAACTCTGTGTTCCATCTCAAGGTTTTCCCATTCCATAAACTTACTACAACCAACTTCCAAAGACTTGTTGAAACTGCAACTAGGTTCAGTGACATACACGACCCTCTGAAGGCAAGGGAACATTCGCAGGCACAGTTGCTTAGAAAGGCCATTTGCAACCACTGCAGCAAATACATTGAAACCAATCAATATGTTTCAATAAGAAATCAAACTCACACTCCCCATCTCTTTATCCATTCAACTCATCAGTTAAATTTCAATCAACAAACCTCAAATATAAAACTTGTACTAAAGGCTACATACAATAGCCAAATTCAATTCTGATTTCCCAGTAATAACTCACCACAATGCCGCCAAGAACGTGAGACACAACTAAGACGGACAAGATCAGATGGGTCTTCCAAACACATGAGAATCTTCACAGACATGTCATGGTCAAGGCAATTCAAAAAGTCCACAGAGGTCTCCATTGGAAGGAAGTAGCCCTCCTTTTCAAGCTGCTCAAAACCTGATTCAAAACCCAAAACACTGTTAAGAACACAACAACAACATACATAGATAAAAGGAATGATTTTTCCAAACTAGAAGAACTTTACAGGCTCAAATAAATTCATCCCCTCTCCATAGGCATGATTACAGCAACCAAAGCCTGTTCTCCGACATTACGCTACTGAGAATTGAACTAATAACTGAACTAATCGAACTTTAAACTAAAAATGTTAAATTCTTACGCAAAAAAATAAACAAAAGCTCAACTTTTCATGATAAAAACGACCAACAAAACGGAAACGCTTAATTTAAGAAAACAAGGGGAACTTCGGCCAGAGAGACAAATTAAAAAAATGATAAATAAAAATCAAAACGAAGAATAAGAAGAACACAATAGCGAATCACATACCTTGGTGAACCACCAAAAGTGTGTAATTTCAGAAATTGCCGATCCGACCCCAAACCCTAAAGAGCGAAATAGGAAGATAAGTTTTACGTATATCTCACATATATATACATACAGATATAAAGAGACTATTATCAGAAACCAGAGTAGAGAGAAGGAGAGGTATATTTGAAGGCCAATGTACAGTAATACCCCTCAATAATCCTATATTTGTACATTTGCCACTCCCCAATTATTGTTGTTCTTAATTTTTATATATTTTTATAATTATTCCTAATTATTTCTTAACCCCCAAATCCAAAAATAGTGGATTTTACAATATTTTTAAACAATTACACTATTTTCTAACCATATAAAATTTTTAATTCTCTCTTTAATTATGATTAAAAATAATAAAAAAATATACGTAATATTAAGATCACATATGAACTGATCAAACGTTACTAATATAAAAACTTAACCAAACTCTTAAATTTGAATAAGTTAAATTTAATTTAAATTATTAATATAATTATAATATTATTGAATTAAGTCTTAAAATAATATTAATTAATTTTTAACATCACACTAATATTAAAATATATATAATATTTGTAATACTAAAAAATACAAAAATTTTAAAAATAAATATAAAAATGTTAAAGTTTGTAATCTTTATTTAAATAATTTATTTTAATGCATAGGTAGGTTATAAATGTGGGACTCCTTAGTCTTTAATTTATATAAATATATCTTGTAATCCAACTATACCTAGGGATACAAATATTTTTATACCTATGTATTTAATAATTGTTAAATTATTATTAATAATTATAAATAACCTAACTTCTTAATTTACAATATCTCTAAATAATATCATAATTTAGTTAGTAATGATGGTTTTAAGTATATATAATTGGTTTTAAGTTTAGGTTTTAAATCAAATTTAATTAATAATATTAAATTAAATAGAACGTATGATATTATGTAAAATATTTTTATACATATGATTAAGGTATACACAGGGAAAATTACATGGATTTAGATTTAGATTTTCCAAATTGTAGTAAACCCAATTATTAGGATCTTTCAAATATAATAATGAAAATTGATTCTTAAATTTGATCTAATGTAATTAAATTGATATAAAATAATAATTTACTATAATTATCTGAAATTAGTGGTTTTGATTTAATTTAATTATTTATGGTTAGATTTTCAATTTGAGTTGAATTATTCACATATTTTTTCCATTATTTTTTAACGTAAGAGAAAGTAGTTTTTCTAAAAAATTAGACTTTGCAAAGAGTTCATTTTATAATTTTGAATATTATATATTTTATATCACGACCCGGAACCACATCGGGCATATGACAACTGTCATATACCTGGGCTAAAGATACTCACAATACTTTTAATCCCGACTATGCAAGACTAACTGAATATCTTTAAAAAAATTTGGACAGTACGAAGAGGTTCACATATAAAGTCTTTTACAAACTATAAGATAGTCAGTGGTTAATTTACAAAATTATAAAGCATATCAACATAATTATGAGTCACTATACAACAAAAGTACAAAACAGAGACTACCCACGTGCGGTAATACCTCGAAAATGACAAAAGACTGCACGATTCACTCAGAACTTTAAACTGACAAATTAACCTACATGGTTGGAAAACGGAGGGGGTGAGTACTCTATGTACTCGGTGAGTCGAAAGAAACATATATCGCAAAATAGAACCCGGTACACGCCAAAACGGTCTAAATAACCTAAAGACGATATTACACATCTAACATGTAGATAACCACCTATGAAGTGAATATGTACGACATAGAAACACATAGACCTAGTCTATAATTCATGTTATACTAGTTAAGAATCACATAGGCCTAGCCTATTTATCATTCTTTCGGTGAATATAGATTCCAGTTCCAGTACGCATGAGTAGAAAAGCATCAAAAATCATATACAAATATTGAATACTAAAATCAAGTAAGGCATTATGCCTTTATTTATCGGTCCAACCAATAAAATGGAATCGTGCCACGGCTCTGAGCAAAAAAAAACACATATATGCAGCATACATGTCTCAGTTATGCATATGTATGTTCCAAAACATTATTTCGTGCACTGAAAGTCATCTTTTGCACTCAAAGTACAAAGTTATTCAAAAATATAGTTTCAGAAAATAAAACATTGTCTGTAAATGTAGGTTTGTTGAAAAAAATATTATTCCTATAAATACAAAATAAAAACATCAGTTGCACTCCAAGTGCAAAGAGTTATTCAAAACAATGTCATTTATTAAATACACAAGTATACT
>JANZXP010000004.1:1929060-1943654 GCA_027576715.1 Erythroxylum flavicans
ATTCGTAAAAAGGGACTAAAAAGGCTTCATAAACTTAGTATCAATCTGTGACTATACATTCAAATTTGTTCAGAGATTTTTTGGATAGGTTGGAATTGGGAACACCTTTAAATCATTATCACGTTCAGGTTAATTCCTGTTCGTGCAAGTTTAGTAATACCACCGAATATTTACAGGTTGTATGGAATGGTTTGAATTGAATTTAATTATAGTATTTAATTCAATTAAAATGTTCAGAAATACAAAAAAAGGATGAGTTCAATTCTTGCATGTAATCGAAACCTATGCTTTTTACAAATTAAATTTACTCCTCTAAATATCAAAATTGACGAACGAATTATGACTTCAAAATTTTTTTCTAACGTTAAAAATAACCTTCCAATAATACTTATCTAAAAGCAAAAATCCTACTATATTTCTTCACCTCAAGCAACGCCACCCACCTTAAGCCATCTCTCACTAAGAAAAACAGCAGAACAATAATACCTTCTCTACCTTGAATTAGCACTTCCCGTCAAGGAAAATAACAGTAAATCAACACTTTGCAAGCTTTATATCCAAGTTTTCCCATTTCCTTGTTCATAGGTGTCTTTTTCTTTTTCGTTTTTTTTGTCTACGATCATATGATGTTTTATGCGTGCCTATAGATCCTCTTCATTACTGGTTTTTGCTATTAAATGAAAATTATTGTTTATAACTTTCTTTATATAAGTGTGAATGTTTATTATTTAATAAGATTATTTTTTAACCGAGAGTAAAAATATCATATGAAATAATTGAATTCATTTTGACCGTGTTCTAATCAATGTAATTAAATTCAATTCCAATATTACTGGGTTTGTTCCAAACAGTGTAAATTGAATTCAATTCAATCTTATTAATGTAACTGAATTCAATTCGTTAATGAATTCAATTCGAAAGTTTCCAAACGGCCTGTTAACGATAATGCAGATAGGTTTAAGGTCTCTATGTAGCCTAATTTAGACTAAAGCTTTAAAATTTTAAATAATACAAAATTATTTTAATTTTTAAAATTAAACAAAAATTTAATTTCGGTCGGATAATTTAAACAAAATAAAAGTCAAACAAGACCACGTCACTTAATCGCATACTCTGGACGCTTGACGTGGCGGGCCAAACTGAAGCCTTTAAGATGACATCTTTTCTTTCATAATTTTTATTCAAGTCCAAAGGAAAAGGCTTAAATCAAAATGGCCATCTCACATCAATTTAGTTATTGAAGTTCTGTACCCTAACCCCCAAATTCAATCAGCTCACGATGGAAGCCGACGACGAGATTTACGCGAACGGCGGGGACGATTCGAGCCGGAAGCCGATAATTAGCGGGGAACAGCTCGACATCGAAGCGTACGCCGGACTTTACACTGGAAGAACGAAGATTGTGCGGCTCCGATTCATCGCTGATCACACTGACAACACAACGATTCAGTTGGAAGCTTTGCGCATGGCCTACGACGAGATCAAGAAAGGCGAGAACACTCAGCTGTTTCGAGAAATTGTGCAGAAGATTGACGGCCGATTAGGGCCCAAGTACTCGATGGATAGCGGGTGGTGCGATACGGTCGATCGCAGAGCTGAACAGAGAAAGGAGAGGCTTGAAACTGAACTTAATGCTTACAGAGTAAAAGAGAAAACAAATTTGATTTTGGTTTTGTTTATTGTTAAGAGTTTTTCCACGTTGACCCTTGTTTGTGTTTGTTGCAGACGAATTTGATCAAGGAGAGCATAAGAATGGGATATAATGATTTTGGAGACTTCTACTATGCTCATGGCTTGCTTGGGGATGCTTTTAAGAGCTATGTTAGAACTCGTGATTATTGCACTACGTCAAAGCACATTATCTATATGTGTATGAGTGCGATTCTAGTTAGTATTGAGATGGGTCAGTTTACTCATGTAACAAGCTATGTTGGCAAAGCAGAGCAAACACCCGAGGCTTTGGACCCAATTACTGTTTCTAAGCTACGATGTGCTGCGGGATTGGCTCATTTGGAATCTAAAAAGTACAAGCTTGCAGCGAGGAAGGTTTGTTTAGCTCGTGTACTTTCAACTTTTTCATTTGGTGATTTTGCTGATTTTGGTGTTACTTATTTCTTCAATTTTGTGCTTTTGGACTTGTAGATAGAGTTCAATATTAGTGTGATAATGGTTCAGCAATTTGGTGGAATATTTACCAAGAGATTGCTTGAGTAATTAGATGATTGATGTACTATTTGAAGTTGAAGGGTGGTTATAGTACTGTTGAAATCAAGTTTAACAGATTTTTCCGTCTGCTGAACTTCAGCCCATCTGCTTTCCTACATGTTTGCTTGAACTGGATAGTTTAAATACAGCCAGAACTTCATCTCTGCTTTTCTCATGGGGATATAACATGTTTCATTTTATGCAGTTTCTTGAAGTGGGTCCTGAGTTAGGGAATTCTTATAATGAAGTTGTTGCTCCTCAAGATGTCGCAACTTATGGAGGACTTTGTGCACTTGCAAGTTTAGACCGCTCAGAGCTGAAGGTATTCATGTTAAACATCTTTATTACCGTCACTCTCTTCTACCTGCTAATCATGTTTGGCAAAGGATTTATTATTGGCTCTTCAAGTGTACTATTTTCACTGATTTTTTATTGGCAGGCCAAAGTTATTGACAATGTAAACTTCCGCAATTTCTTGGAGTTGGTACCTGAAGTGAGAGAACTTATTCATGACTTCTACTCAAGGTGCCTTATTATGATGTTGACTGGTTGCTTTCATGTTGATAATTGTGTTTTGTCCTTTGACCTTTTGATATACTTTTTCAAGATGCATCAGACATAATTTCAAGATTTATTACTGTAGTTATGAAACTATGGTTTGTTAGATTTGTAGGGAAAGTTCTTGCTTAATTTCTTCTTTGTGGCACCCAGTATTAATGGATTGGTTGTAAAAGTAAGGTTGCTTGATGATATCTTATCTGTTAGCAGCCTACACACTGCTAGTGTTGTTGGTAAGTGAAGACACCCTCTTTGGATTTATGCGTTTCTCACTTAATTTCTGCTATTGAAAAGTAATGCTGCTGCCACCTTTCCACCTTTTTTTTATACTTCTGGATATTTTCATCAAAATTATTTCATTTCCATGATTATGTCAATGATATGAGTTTTCAGCAAATTTTCTTAAGTTCTGGTCTATTTTCTCCATCTTTTGCCTTGATTTTCTCATAAAATGCGTTGTCAACAGCACTGGAAATATAGGAAATATCAAAGCGCTCCCTTGTAATACAAGTTTCTCTTTTTCCATGTTTCTGTTGCAGCCATTATGCTTCTTGCCTGGATTATCTGGAAAACCTCAAAGCAAACCTGTTACTTGATATCCATTTGCATGATCACGTTGAGGTGCTGTATGATCAAATCCGTAGTAAAGCACTCATTCAGTATACACACCCATTTCTGTCTGTCGATTTACGAATGATGGCTAATGCTTTCAAAACAACTGTTGCTGGATTAGAGAAAGAACTTGAAGCCTTGATTACTGACAATCAAATACAGGTTGGTTGCGCTGCCTTTTTTGTTGCCTTTTACTAGATGAGTATCTGCCTTGCGTAGATTATATATTGTGAGAAAGAACTTGCATGGAAGTGAGAAACAGTGAAAAGATTATACATCATCTCTTATAGAGTATCCTTAGGGCATGAATTACTGTTACATTCAAGAAATACTTGTAAGATCTATGATGCTTTTACAGGCTCGGATCGACTCGCACAACAAAATTCTATACGCACGGCATGCAGATCAAAGGAATGCAACTTTTCAACGTGTTCTACAGACTGGCAGTGAATTCGAACGGGATGTTAGAGCGATGCTGCTGAGGGCGAATCTTATTAAGCATGAATACAATCTCAGATCTAGGAAACATTGATTTTACATTTGAGCTCATGAGTGGTTAAACATGGTCAAATTCTTTTTCACGAGGTTTCTTTTATGGTGCTCTATTTCAATTAACCATAGTTCCAAAATCCCAACAAGTTTGGAAGTCCACAAGTTTTATATATTTGGATGGTGAGGATTGTAGGATACATATGGCGATAGTGACCACTGGTGGCGGTCTTGTATATACTTCGAGTTTATATGAGCATTCTGCAGTAATCCTTTTTTTTCAATTGTTTAATCTGCAAGTTGCTTTATTGAGATGCTCTCTGGCTGTCTGGCATATTAGATAAATAAATCAATGACGACATAAGATCAGGGATGGTATTTTGGGCTTTCGTCTAGGGATGACAATCGCTTTCACTTTGTATTTGTTGAGTGTAAAAATGGATCTAGGCGAGTTGAAGTTCGGTTAAATTTGAGTTATACAGTTCGAGTTTGATCAAGTTGTCTAAAATGATATTATTTTTGTTTCCTAAGATAAAGATCAAATCTTTTAAATTAGGTCTCGAACAATTTCGCTGGATTCGGACTAAATTGTCAACCCCAACTAGAGTTTATGAAACACAGCTGTTCCTACATTCACCCATACATCCGTCAACGATTGGTAACACCTCTTAAGTTTCCACTCGCATCTAAAGAAAGGCTCATTGATGATACTGTACTCCACTCTGTCTGTGGCTGAGAAGCTCCAAGCTTTCAGTTTTTCGTATCCCTAATCTTCAAACCCCCAAATCTCCAACCAGACAGACTGAGAGACCACGACGAAAACAAAGCTGAAGTTGGATCATAAAAGTGGAGCCACCCCATTTAACCTTACAAAATGGGACACCACGTCCACCAGAATCCCCCTTCATCCAACAAAAACCCTAAACAATGGAGGCCTATCGACATAGTATCTGCTACATTCTTCGGACTAGTGATTTTCTTCTTCCTTCTAGTCTTCACTCCGCTAGGCGACTCCCTTGCAGCCTCTGGCCGCCAAACGCTGCTTCTATCCACTATGGACCCACGTCAGCGACAGCGCTTGATCCAACTGATCGAGACCGGTCGCCATACTCAGCCAATCGAAGCTTGTGGTGTGGATTATGTTGATCACATGCCGTGTGAAGATCCCAGACGCAATAGTCAGCTTAGTAGGGAAATGAATTACTACAGAGAGCGTCACTGCCCGTTGCCCGACGACACCCCTCTTTGCTTGATCCCTCCACCCAATGGATATAGAATTCCTGTCCCTTGGCCTGAAAGTTTGCATAAGGTCTGTTTTTTTTTTATTAATTGGGACTGGGTTTTTCAGGCAATGTGGAAAAGTAGAGTGAAATTTAAGAAATGAGGTTGCTTTTTGGATATTTAAGCCAAGTGCCTATAGAAGCTGTGTGAATTTGTGCATTTATGTTATCATTCAAATCGTTTGGCTTGTAGGTAGACCACTGATCAGGTATAGTCGGTTTTTTGTAGAAAATTTTGGAAAGTTCAAGCGTTTAGAGTAGACCCGCACCTATAACTACTAGGTGCACTTTAGCTTAAGTCTCTCCAGTGGGATCCGGTTTCAGTGGACCTGAAATTGTTTTATGATGTTGTACTGGATTTACAAACAGTGGAGAAAAAAACATACATCCCCAACGCAATGAAAATTCTGCCTTTTGTCCCCTTTATATCTGCATCTATGTGTGTTCCTTGAGTGGGCGATGGTTTATGACTTAATGTGTAATGTGTTAATGTTCAGATTTGGCATTCGAACATGCCATACAACAAGATTGCAGACAGGAAAGGTCACCAGGGTTGGATGAAAGAGGATGGAGATTACTTTATATTTCCTGGTGGTGGAACGATGTTTCCAGACGGTGCCATACCTTACATTGAAAAACTTGAACAGTACATCCCTATTAGTGGTGGTGTTCTGAGGACTGCACTTGATATGGGATGTGGGGTAGGAACTGCCTTTCATTATCATAGTTTTAGCTCTAAATTTTGTTAGATGTATGAAGTTTCTCACATATAATCATCTAGCAGGTTGCTAGTTGGGGGGGATATTTGCTTAAAAAAGGGATTTTAACCATCTCTTTTGCACCAAGAGATTCACACAAAGCGCAAATACAATTTGCTTTGGAGAGGGGAATTCCAGCATTGGTTGCCATGCTTGGCACTCGCAGACTACCATTTCCTGCATTCTCATTTGACCTAGTGCACTGTTCTCGCTGTCTCATTCCTTTTACTGACTATAGTTAGTTTTCTGGCCTGTTGCCTTGAATATTTTTGCTTCTGCAATCTCTTGCTACTAGCTCTTACCAAGAAGAAATCTGACTTTGCAGATGCAACTTATTTCATTGAAGTCAATCGGTTACTTCGTCCAGGAGGGTACTTGGTCATATCTGGTCCGCCTGTACAGTGGGCTAAACAGGACAAGGAATGGGCAGATCTCCAGGGTGTGGCAAGAGCATTATGTTATGAGCTGATTGCTGTAGATGGAAACACGGTCATTTGGAAAAAACCTACAGAAGATTCGTGTCTGCCTAACCAAAATGAATTTGGGCTTGCTTTGTGTGACAATTCAGATGACCCAAGTCAGGCATGGTAATCTCTTGGCAAAGGATCCATTGTTTGTGGAAACTCTTACACAAAATGGAAATAATTATTAAACAAAGTGAAATAATTATTTCCATTTTGTTTCAGCAATGATGTTATACATTGCATGTTCTTTTAGGTGTCTAATCAAAAGATGCTTATGAAAGTTTTGTAGATTGTTTCAACTATGAAAGTTCCAGTCTTTTTGTCTGACCCTTGTTTGTTGGATGATGTCCACGAGAGAGTTTTGATTCAACGAAAGCGCACAAGTTTTTAAGTGAAATTGGTTATGCCGCAGGTACCACCAGCTAAAGAAATGTGTGAGTAGAGCATCTTCGGTTGAGGGACACTATGCCGTTGGGACAATTCCTAAGTGGCCACATAGGTTAATCAAAGCTCCTTCAAGAGCAATGCTCATGAAAAATGGGATTGATTTGTTTGAGGCTGACACAAGACGTTGGGCCAGGCGAGTGGCTTACTACAAGAACAGTTTGAATGTAAAGCTAGGAACTTCGGCCATACGCAACGTATTGGATATGAATGCCTTTTTTGGTGGTTTTGCAGCAGCAATCATATCTGACCCTGTGTGGGTAATGAATGTTGTTCCTGCTCAAAAACTATCCACTCTAGATGTTATTTATGATCGAGGCCTCATTGGAGTCTACCATGATTGGTGAGTTAATTTCATCTGCAATGCATAGAACTGCCTTCCACTTGTGTCATTAATGACTATATTTAGACTATTTTCCAAGTCCGTTTGAGAGTGGCATTGATATTGAAATAAAATCTAGAAAGAGTAACCTCCAAGGAATAGCAAATGCTCGAAGTTCTTCCATATTACTCCTTTCTCTATGTCGTCTCTATATGATATTTCCGTAGGTCTGACCCTTTCTCATTATCCTTCTTGGAGAAGCTCTATTTTTGACACAGTGCTTTATTGGTGGTTGTAGGTGTGAACCTTTCTCAACATATCCCCGTACTTACGATCTTATCCATGCCACCAGAATTGAATCCCTAATCAAAAGTTCTGATAGTGGCAGGAATAGGTAATTTCTACATCTTTCTGGTGTTTCATTTTCTCATCATTTAACATTTTAAGTCTGATTTATGACTGCATACATTCTAGCCATTTTTGTATGAATTAAATGCCTATATGCCGGATAAATAAAAGAAAACTTCTTTATGTTGAAAATCATTAAAAGGGTATGTTGAGTAATCACATCCGATATCTTCTG
The DNA here is from genome assembly GCA_027576715.1 of Erythroxylum flavicans. Lineage (NCBI taxonomy): Eukaryota > Viridiplantae > Streptophyta > Magnoliopsida > Malpighiales > Erythroxylaceae > Erythroxylum > Erythroxylum flavicans. The sequence goes on from JANZXP010000004.1 coordinate 1,936,776, forward strand.
CAGCTGTAATCTGGTGGATTTAGTAGTGGAAATGGACAGGATATTACGTCCAGAAGGAACAGTTTTGATTCGTGATTCTCCAGAAACCATTGACAAACTTGCTCGCATAGCTCATGCAGTGAGATGGACGGCCACCATACATGACAAAGAACCTGAATCTCATGGCAGAGAGAAGATTCTGGTCGCAACCAAATCCTTCTGGACCCTCTCTTTAGCAACTCACTGACATAACTTCATTCTTTTTAGTTTAGGCCTTTTTGCCTTTTCTTTTTATATAAAGCTTATATGAACACAAGCTGCAAATTTAAGTTTGCATTATTTATTAGAACTATTGAAAATTGTCATTTTACTCAAAAAGTTACCCAACTAAAATAAAGCATTTACTAAATGAGACAGGTGATACCTAAATTTTCTTCACTCATGAAAATTCTTTGTAAATGGAACAGATGACTCTGTAATTATCAAAAACTGGAGGGTATGTAAATTAAGAGTAGAGATCTGTACCTTAAACTAAAGTTTATCCTTACTCTAAATTTTATCCTTTTTCTTTTCCTTGATTATGAATACCTTCTCAAGTTTGTCCAATTGCATTGCCCTAGGTCCTAATCTTCTTTTAAACTTTATTCGGACTTAAACCTCGAATGCCAAAATTTAAGTTCGGTTAAATTTAATTTGTTTTGATTGTCTGATTTAGGTTCAAACTAATTTATTATGATCAATTAGATTAAAAATTTGTTTTTGAAACGAAGGAATCTATAGTTGTTATCATTTGGATGCGTACTGGATAAATCTCCGAATTAAGGCAAGAGTTTGCAAATCACGTCAATTGAATACTTTGCATTAGGTAAGTTCTATACGACAGGTTTGATAGAGAGAATATAAGTAGGAAGATTTGAACACAAGATCTTTCGGTCTTATACCCTTTACTGGACCAACTCCAAGTTTTGAATTTAAAGTTAAATGAAGTTTAATTAGACTTATTTCGATTCGTTTGTTTTAATTTATTATTCTTATTTTGTAATAATTTTTATATGGGACTTAAAATAGCTAAACAATTTAAAAGCAAAATTTTATAATTTTAATTTATTTAGATTAACCTTAGTAATTACGAAACCTAATTATATTAACTATTTGGGCCTCGTGGGCCGAGAATTGGTAGGTTGAATTCACAAGTGGATGACCCAACGAGCAAGGAAGCCACAAACTTGGCCCATTTAGTGGAGGGAGAATAATTAATGACCGTCCGATCTGTAAATAAGTTAACGGGCGCGGGGTGACTTAATTAGGCGCGTGCAAACAATCACGGATCTGATGTGTGAGTGAGAGGGGGTTGTTCACGTGTAAGTCCATGCAGCGGTGGGCCCGTACAAACGCTTTCATTCTCTTCTTTCGTCTTCCTGTTCCCATCCCACAGGACAACGATGCAAATGTTAGAGGTTAACAATGGACCCCCAAACCCATTCCCCCCCTTTTTTTCAGGATAATGTCTATTGAACTATCCTTTTAAACCTAGTCATTGTAACCGATTTCACTTTCCATTGTTATGGTTTGTAGTATACTATAGTTTATAAAGTTTTAAAAAACTAGTCCCTAAATTGAAATTTTTAAAAAGTTTGAGACTAAATTAAAACATTTTCAAAAGGTTAAATGCTTTTAAATATGTTATTCTTTCATTAAATAATTTACCTAAAATGTATAATTTATAAATTATTATGTACATTCTTAAAATTTTACTATTAAAAGAAGTTTTGAAATAGCAAAATAAAGGGTATTTTGTCTAATAATTTCTATTTGGATTATAAAAAAATTATTCTTAAGATTGTTCCTTAAATTGTGGTTCAATTGGTGTGATAAAAACTTTTAACAATCTAGAAATTTGGACTTTGAATTCTTATAACAATTCCTCTAAAATGAATTTGGAATTTGATTCTTCGGAAAATAAATCTATGGAAAGTAAAGATATTCACATGTTTGAATACTTATAAGAATTTTAATAGAAAAGTTGGATGGATTCTTATTATAGTGTTTGACATGCAACGGAATTTCATGAAATGTAATTTAATTTTGACTTATGTTTTCAATTATATCCCTACAAACTGAATAAAAATTAAAATCGTTAAATAATGTTAATTTCTAATACAAGTTATATTATTAAATGTTAATTTTTTATTTATGATATTCTAATCATATAATACTGTTATATCACAAATATAGTATTAAAAAATAATAAAAAAACGTCAACCGAGTATAAAGATAAATCTTAAAATTCAAATCAAATATCAAAATTTTTTCTAGCATTAAAAAATACAAATTTGAGCAAAAATATCCAAAATCCTGCTAACGGGAGAACAATAAGAATATTTCAAAACGAGGTAGGTTTTATAAACAAATTGTCGTAGAGTTGAGAGAGAAGGAATGATTAAATTAACTAGTGTACTTTTTAGATTAAATTCCTAAAGAAAGTGATCTGAATACCAAGAGGGTGATGAGATTTAGAATCCAAGTTTAAAAAAGTTTTTACTTTCTTAACTACTTAAAAAAATAAACTAAACGTGATAATATAAATTTTAAGAAACATATTACTTTCCTAAACAAGAATTCATGTCAACCAAGCAAGGCCTATGTGTTTTTAGATACTCAAAAGTTAGGTTTAAATATTGAATTTACTAAATAATTTATTACGTGCACACAAGAGTTTAATTAATACATAATTAAAAGTATAGTCTTGGTGAAAATAACTTAATTAGGTTACTAAACCTAATCAAATTTCACATCAATTTGAAGAAAAAAAAAGGATTAGTGGAAAGTAAGAGAGAAAGGCGGCTAACGGTCAAGCTTTAAATGTAATCGGGCAAATGAAGGTGATGGTGGCTAGAAAATAACACTACCCCTTATTAATGCAACACCATTTGCAAATATAGGGTTCGTTGTGGGGCTTTGTTATGTTGAAATTATGCACAAATCAATAACTCCGTTCTGGTCCAAAGAGGATTGGAGTTAATCAAGTTTTAGATCGGACCAAATATGGTCAACCGGAGTGACTTATTCATTGCTAACTCTAAGGTTGTGGTCCTAAAATTATGCACAAATCAATAACTCTGTTCTGGTCCAAAGAGGAATCGAGTTTTAGATCGGACGGAAAATGGTCAACCGGAATGACTTGTTCATTCCTAACTCTAAGGTTGTGGTCCTAAAAGATGGGAACGCCGGCCTCGTCTTGCCTACCCAAATCTTGTCTTTTGACATCTAACATGCATTTCACGAAATTAGTCTTCTTGAGTTGTGTACTTTGGAGTTTGGTAATGGAGATTCAGAGGTTCGAGAAAACCTATTTCTTGTGTTTGATGGGGAAATTGGTTATTGTGTGTATCACATATTTGTAAAGTCTATTACATTCTACTCGCCCTTTCTTTTTCCTTTACAATTATTACGAAAGAGTTGTAATTTAATTCAAGTTTTAAAGAAATGCTTGATTAGAAATATTAACATGTGAAAATTTTTAACTACTAATTGAATCAAGTTGATATTAAGTCATTAATTTGTTAAATAATTAATTAAAAATGTATAATTTACGAGTTATTAAATAATTTTTGAATATTTAAGCATATAAATTATGTATATAAATTAAGTTCGATTTAGTTTAATCGAAATTAATTGATTAAATTTAGGTTGATTGAGTTTTGGGTAATGATTCAATTAAAAATTATGATATTTTAATTAAATATTTTAGAGCAACATTGTTTTTATTTGTAAACTTAAGAAATTTAAGAATAAAATGATGATATTTTGTAAAATAAAATTAAAAAATATGGAAATTTTGTCTTATTTGATTTGACTCGTAAATGAAGTAGCTTAGGGAGTGGTCGAGTTGATGGAGTGGAGGTATGAGATCAAAAAGTTATGTGTTCAAATTCTCTTATTTACAATCTCTCAATCAAGCCTGTAGTACAGAGCTTTGTCTAGGGTGGAGTACCCGATTGACGTGATTTACATGCTATTACGTTAATTCGGAAGTTTACCTAGTGCGTATCTAAAGGATAACAACCGCGGGTTCCTTCGTTAAAAACAAAAGTGCAATATTTATTGTTAAAATGAACATTTAAGTTTAGAGAGGACATTTAGACTAGGCTGTCAAACTCAAGTTGATTGGGCCTCAAGTCGAGCCTCGGGTTCGAATTTTTCACAAAATTAGGCTTTAAGTTAGACTACTCAAGCCTAGCTCGACCCGAAGCCCAATAAATATAAACAAAAAAATATTGTTTGTTATTTTTAATTTAAAAATATGTAAAATTCAAACCCGACCTGTCCAACCCGTTGCTATCCCTATCTAAACCATACTTGTATGAACATAAATTTTGTTTTATTTTTCTTTGTCCTTCTTTGCACATCAACATCATTTTCATATAATGTCAATGTGTCCCAAGATAGGAGAAGAGGGCGTTTAATTGGTAAATTTCAACCCCTAATCAATTTGGCTTGTGCAATTTTTTCTTTGCTTCATATTTATAGCTCGAATTTGTTAGAGAAATTCCAAGTTTCCTTAATTCATAACATTTTTAACAAAAGCCCTCCATTTTAATTTGCAAAAGAAAATGGATTAACCAATACAAATGCATAAAAGTGATAAATTAGTCATTTTTAAATATAAAAATTTTAAATTACATTATAACTTAAATTAAAAAATAAATTTAAGAGATAAAACTTAATTTTAATTTTTAATATGATTTCTCAATTCTAAATTTAACATTCCAATTTTATCATAATTATAATTAAATTCAATGATTAGAAAACTCAATCGATTCGGTTGGTTTAACAGTAAAAATTTCAAACCGTTAATTTTTCGGTTTGATTTATTCTAATAATTATCGTTATTAAAAACGATCAATTTTTTAATTAACCGGTCAATTTTAAATAAAATAATAAATTTTTGTAAACTAAAATTAATCAATTAATTTTTATTTAACTATTTTTATTTCAATTAAACTTCAAATTCTTAGATAGTTAACGACAATATCTTTTGATCATATTTTAAATTTTAAAATTTATTTAATCTTTGGACAATTTTATAAAGATTTAATACTAATTAAACCTTAAATTTTTTATTTTATCGGTTTAATTTCAAGCTCGATTTTTAAAATATTAATTTCTTTGAAAATTATCCAAGTCAAGTTACCAACCAAGTCCCAATGCTAATTCTAGGTGGTGTGAAATCGAGGAGTAGAGTCAAACTAAAAATGGCCCCAAAGCAAGGTGTTATCTAGTTGTAATGCTCTATATGAGACAATGCCATTTTGGCATTATTAAGTCACTTTTCAAGACCGCATTTGTGTAGTTATTACATTGTCAAGGCCAATTTATATAGTCGAAAATGGCCTTATTCATAAATTTCTTGACAACTGTACACTCATGTTTTGGTGATTTCAAGGTCCAACCATGGCTTCCATCTTCCCTATTTCAGTCAGTTCATTGATTTAGGGATGGCACAAGTAGTTGAATTGCTTTTCCAAGCACGTTCAATCACTTAAATTTTGATCCACTGTTTTCTACAGGGTTTGACAAAGCTTGCCATCCCAAACTTAACGAGGTTAGTTTGAGTTGATCGAGCTTAAGTCAAGCTCAAACTGTTCTTTTCTAATTTTGGGATTAAAATCAGGATTGACCCAAATTTATTTTTTTAAAAATGACATTATTTATTTAAATATATTTAACTAAGCTTAATTAGGATTTGATCGGGTTTTAAAATGCCTAAGTTTGATCGAATGAGAGCATCGAACTCGAATATAAAATTTTGGGTTAACTTCGGAGTGCTTCTAGTCTTTGAAAATTTTTCATGAATTATTTTAATAATAATTTAATTATTATAAATCCTTTAAATTGAATTATCTCATTGATATATCTAAAAATTATTTTAAATTTGAATTAAAATAAAAATATAAAGTCTAATTAAAATTTAGAATTAGAATAATAACAAAATGATTAAATTTTGGTTATATTAAATAATGACAATAATATATAACTAAATTGTATTAAAAGATTACTCATAATTTATTATCTTAAAATTACTAATTTATTCAATTTATAATTTTCATTGACTGAACTTAATATCACATTAAAAATATATTTAATATTATGTTTTATATTGGATCAAGAATTATTATAATAATTGTAATTCAAAATTAAGAGAAATGTATAATTAAAGATATTAGTTAATATTTATTATTATTTTTATAATTTTATAAGTTTTTCACGGTCTCTTTTTTATAAAAATTGACATGATATCATATATGAAGTATAAAATTTTAGATTTTAACAGGATATCGAAGTATTTCATAATATAAACAAAAACATAAATAGAAAATATTAAAACGTTTGTTAATGTTTTTCAATATTTAAAAACCAGACTATAAGTTAAACTAAATTAGTAAGACAAAAAGTTTAAAGTTTACAAGGTTCAATTAGTATTAAATCATTATAAAACTGGTTGATTTATACAACCTTATTAATTAATAAAAGCTAATAATTAATAAATTTATCGTTGATAAGTCAAATTATTTATATACGATTTTAGGATGAATTGGAACTAATTTGACTTTATCTTTATGTGAATTATGCACTTTATTTGGTCAATTCTCACATTTCAACTTTATTGCGTAATAGGTGCAATTGGAGAGATTTTGGGGCAAATCACATAACTTTCATTGGAGACGTCGGATTAGATTCATTCAAGTATGCTTGCGAAGAGAACTCCGAGCTCTATAACCTTCATGAAGGCCCTATGGAGAAATTTGGCTTTTTGAAGGGTCAAAAGTGCACATTTCTGAAGATGCTTAGTGTATGTCCGTCAAACGGACATAAGCAGAGAAAGGTGGATAACAGACC
>JANZXP010000004.1:1943771-1977571 GCA_027576715.1 Erythroxylum flavicans
TTCTATGCTTGATCACCATAGATGCAATCTTAGGAATCATATGATGGACTGAGAGGTGAAGTGTGATTTGTGCACTAGGAAGATAGACACACTAGAGTTAGAGATAGAGATATCCTAAACTAGTGTGATAACCTAGGGTTGCTTGTTCTTAATGAATTTGACTAATTAGGTTGCACATTGAGAAATGGTAATCAACTAGTTGGGTATTCTTGTATGTCTTGAGAGAGAATATGAGTGAATTTGTGCAGCTGTTATTATGACTTGCCATTCAATCAATTTCGTAATTCATTGATCAATTTCCTTAATTTGGTGAACCCTGAAACCCTAAGTCTCAACCATCGAAATTTTCTCTTGTTTGTTTATTTACATTCATCACAATTAATTGTTTACTCAAATCCAATCATCTTTTAATCTTCTTGTTATTTTTGGTTCAAGTAATTAGGATTAATTTGTAGTGAGTATTTTAGTCCTCGTGGGATACGACCTTGAAATACTTGATGTGTAAGTACAGTACACAGATTTTGTCGACCAATCTCTTTTATATAATAAGAGTTATTAAAATTAATCGAACCGAAAATTTAAAAGTAGATTCAAAATTTTTTAAGATAACTCAAAATTAGAAAAGAAATAAAACTTTCACAATTAATTTCAATTATAACAAATGCTTTTGTTTTCTATTTCTATTTTATTAAATTTTGTTTCTTATCCCTCACATCCTAAAAAAGAAAGGTGATTGTCAATTTTGGAAGTTAGAAACCAAAAAAGCGAAATCTATTTTCTTAAAATGGTGAACAAACCCAAAAAAGGAGGAAATGGAGTTTTTGCTCACCAGCTAAGTCAATGTAATAGACTACCCAATCAATTTATGCAAGAACAATAATGTACTACTTCGTATTGTGCGGAACATAACTAAAATAAGATTATTAGAATGGAGAGGTTCAAAAAGTTTCGTAATATACAACCTTATTTTTAATTAATAAAGAGACCATACTTAAATTTATAATAATGAATTATTACTAGAATTTAAATATTTATTATTATAAACATTAAAATAAAGATTGAATTTTTTATATTCATTCTCATGTAACTTTTTTCTCTTATATTTTGTTAGATTTTTATTATTTTATAATTCTAAAAAAGAAATATTAAAAATAAAAATTCAAATTTATTTGTATAATTATCAAAAAGCATGATTAAGGATTTACTATTTGAACTATGAAATATTAAATCCACTTTTGGTCACATGTGCATTATAAAGTACAAAGGAAAAGTTTGAAGCTTTTTAGTTACTTAGAAGAAGACTGAGCGATGAACAGTGTTTCAGAAAAGGTCAAGAAAAAAGGCGAGTGTATGGCAATGAGATCTGAAGAACACATTACAGATTACACACCTGTGAGAAAAGAGATGTGAAATTGGTTTTTCACTTGGTCTGTCATTATAAGAAAAGGTCAAAAAAGGATCTTTTCATCGGTACATCGGTATTCACAGAGAAAGAGAGAAAGTGTTTAGTGAGTGAGTGAGAGAGAGGGGTAGAGAGAAGAGGGTTAAGAGTCAACCGACCCCTTTTGGAGTTGTGTATTTGTAAGGCTTCGAATAGTCCACATATGGCGCTTTATCTTCACCTGTTCTCATAATTTGTTTTTCTGGGCTTTTGTTTGTGACTTTGTTCCCACTCTCTCGTCTTCCTTCCTTCTCTCTCTTCTTTCTGTATATGTTTGCAGAATCTTTCAGCTTCAGGGCCTTTTTGGTTTCAAGCTTAGTGTATAGTAAAAGCATGCAGAGTGAACGAGATAGCCCTTGTTAGCCCAGAACTAGGGGTTTCGTTTCTGATAAAACTATAGTATCTGTTTCTTGTGTAAAGTGCCCTTTTTGCAGAGAGGTGTCAAGAAGGTTTTAGAGTGAGAGAGAGGGACAGAGAACGAAGAGCTAAGCACAGGGAGTTAAAAAGGTGTTTGCTTGCCTTCTTTCTCTTTCTTTCTCTCTTCAAAGATTGTATCTTGTGCAGAGGAAGTTGGAGACATTTGGATAAAACCATCCTTCCGTCTCCTCTGCCTCTCTCTAAATCTTTTATTTTTTTCCTGCTTTTGCTTGATAACCCTTTTGGGATATTACAGTGTTGTATGATTAATGAGAAGTGGAATTCAAATCTGCCATTGAAATGCTCGTCTTCAAAGACTGTTTATAGATTGTAAAGAAGGGTTCTTTTTGTGTGAAAGAGTGAGAAGACAGAAGAGAAAGGAGAGAAACGAAGAGCTAAGTTAATGAGTTTTGGGGGTTTTCTTGACAGTGGTAGTCCCGGCGTTGGGGGAGCAAGAATATTGGCAGATATACCGTACAGCAACGACATGACCACCGGTGCAATTGCTCAGCCACGACTTATCTCGCGGTCGACTCTCACCAAATCCATGTTCAACTCTCCTGGACTCTCTCTTGCTCTAGTACGATACTAACATTTTTGTTCTCTTAGCTTACTGATCTGGAGCTTTTTCCATTTTGATTTGTTGATACTAAAGTTATCTTCGTTTATGTTCATCAGCAACAACCGAGTATAGATGGCCAAAGTGAAGTGGCTAGAATGGCTGAGAACTTCGAGCCTAGTCTGGGAAGGAGGAGTAGAGAGGAGGAACATGAGAGCAGATCTGGGAGTGATAACCTGGACGGAGCTTCTGGTGATGATCAAGATGCAGCCGACAATCCTCCAAGAAAGAAGAGATACCACCGACACACTCCTCAACAAATCCAGGAGCTTGAAGCGTAGGTTTTATGATCTTCCGACAAGATTATGCAAACTATTTTAGTTCGCATGATTTTGCTCACGAAGTCATTCTCCTTTTTGGTTTTTTTTTTCTGTCAACAGTATGTTCAAGGAGTGTCCGCATCCTGATGAGAAACAAAGATTGGAGCTCAGCAAAAGACTTTCCTTGGAGACGAGGCAGGTCAAGTTCTGGTTTCAGAATCGGAGAACCCAGATGAAGGTAAGCTGATGAAGAATTACGATGCTTTTCGGGGCTTTTTTTTAGATGGAAGTGACTTTGACATTTATTTGTGTCAGACCCAATTGGAACGGCATGAGAACTCTCTACTCCGGCAAGAGAATGACAAACTTCGAGCTGAGAACATGACGATCAGAGATGCTATGAGAAACCCGATTTGCTCCAACTGCGGTGGTCCTGCTATAATTGGTGATATTTCACTGGAAGAGCAGCATTTGAGAATCGAAAATGCTCGATTAAAAGATGAGCTAGACCGAGTTTGTGCTCTTGCTGGGAAGTTCTTGGGTCGACCCATTTCTTCACTAGCTTCACCAATTGGCCCTTCATTGCCAAACTCTAGCCTGGAACTTGGAGTTGGCACCAACGGTTTCGGTGGTTTAAGCAGCGTGTCTTCAACTTTGCCATTAGCTCCTGATTTTGGAGGTGGGATTTCAACTGCTTTGCCAGTAGTGACTCCAACTAGGCCAGCGACCACCGGTGTCATGGGGCTTGATAGATCATTAGAGAGATCTATGTTCTTGGAGCTTGCCTTGGCTGCCATGGATGAACTGGTTAAGATGGCTCAGACTGACGAGCCACTTTGGATCAGAAGCTTGGATGGTGGTAGGGAGGTGTTGAACCACGAAGAGTACATGAGAACTTTCACTCCTTGCATTGGTATGAAACCTAATGGCTTTGTTACTGACGCCTCTAGAGAGACTGGTATGGTAATCATCAACAGTTTAGCTCTTGTTGAGACTTTGATGGATTCGGTGAGCTATTCTATATCCTCCTTCAACCCTTCCTAATTGAAAAAAAAAAAACCCTCAGTTTAGGTTTTGTTTTTAACTCTTTAACTTCTTCCTGATTTGCTTCTCTTTTATAGAATCGATGGGCAGAGGTGTTTCCTTGTATGATTGCTAGGACTTCTACAACTGATGTTATATCCAGTGGAATGGGAGGAACCAGAAATGGTGCTCTTCAGCTGGTAAGTCCTGTCACTTTTAGTTGCAAGTGAACCATCAATTAATGTTTTTGTTAACCATCTGAAACATGAACTTGTTCAGATGCACGCTGAACTCCAAGTTCTATCTCCATTGGTTCCGGTTCGAGAGGTTAGTTTCCTACGCTTCTGCAAGCAGCACGCTGAGGGCGTGTGGGCCGTAGTTGACGTATCGGTCGAAACTATCCGGGAAGCTCCTGCTGCACCAACATTTGTGAGCTGCAGGAGGCTTCCTTCTGGTTGTGTGGTGCAAGATATGCCTAATGGTTACTCCAAGGTAATAATCCAGAGAGCTGACTCTTTAAATGAGTTTGTTTGAAGTAGTAATCACTGTAATTTGTAGTTTCAGTTGAATGCATTTAACCTTGTTTGTCTGGTGATTACTCACCGTATCCCCACACTGTCAGCTGATAAGTTTTTAGTCTTTCCAAGCATCTGAAGAAACCTTCCCTGGTTTCAACAACTAGGGTTGCTTAAACTATTGAGATCGTGATTACCTCCTCATTTTTGTCAATGGAAGCCTCCATTACTGGTAAAAAATGCATTTGATGTTTCTATTCCGATCTTTGATGCTGTCTTGGGTTTGGTTAAATTAATAATCCAAGACTGACTATTTTGTACACATTTGTGTGCACATCTCGATGCCACCTTCTAGGTTGTACTTTTGTTCTTTCAAATCTTGGGAAAACCCTCAACTTATGGCACCTATTATTTTATGTTCTATGTCCAAGCTTGGAGCTAGTATTCAGGAGTAGACCTGGGTTCTCAGGATTTGTTTATGTTTTTCAGAGTTTTGACTGGTAGTTTGCCGTAACGTAGATAAGCTTTTCAAGCTGGTGATCTTCTCAGGATTGTTTATGACTTGCAGGTTACATGGGTTGAGCACGCAGAATACGATGAAAGCCAAATTCATGAGCTTTATCGACCATTGATAAGGTTCGGTATGGGGTTTGGAGCTCAACGATGGGTTGCGACCCTTCAACGCCAATGTGAATGTCTCGCCATTCTCATGTCCTCTGCCGTACCGGGCAGAGACCACACAGGTTAAACATCACAAACTCTTAAATCTTATCTACTATCATTCCTTTTTTTTTTTTTTTGGTTTTCTAGGAAAGTTTTGATCTTTTCGATGTTTCAGCCATAACTGCGAGTGGTCGGAGAAGCATGTTGAAGCTGGCTCAGAGGATGACGGACAACTTCTGCGCCGGTGTCTGTGCCTCAACGGTGCACAAATGGAACAAGCTGAACGCGGGGAACGTAGATGAAGACGTAAGGGTCATGACCAGAAAGAGCGTGGACGATCCGGGCGAGCCACCCGGTATCGTGTTAAGCGCGGCCACCTCAGTTTGGCTGCCGGTTTCACCGCAAAGACTCTTCGATTTCCTCCGCGATGAACGGCTCAGAAGCGAGTGGGACATACTATCTAACGGTGGTCCTATGCAGGAAATGGCTCACATCGCGAAGGGTCAGGATCATGGCAACTGTGTTTCACTCCTACGTGCTAGTGTATGCCTCTCTCTCCCTCTCTCTCTAGATTCCTCAGTTTCACCACGTTTGAAAGTTTCTATGCCTTTTTTTGGGTTTCTGGGCAAAAGTCACATGAATCCATTGGTTTAAAAGTCATGGAGTATCCATGGTTGTAAGGTCCAAGTAGTTTGTCACCATTAGATGATGAGAAAAAAATTTAAAAAGGTGAATCGGAAAGGACAAGACCAGAGCTTGGAATTATCTGTATATGGCCAGAGAGGAGCAGATTTCAGGGACAGTTCTTGTTTTGTAAGCTTTTAAAAAGTCAAAATATACAAACACCTGTAACCTTTCTTTCTGAGGCAATTCTGATCCTTCTGTTTGATTGATGGGATCCTCTGTAGAGACAGTGGCATTAGGTTTTAAAAAAAAGGGCGAGAAGAATGGCACTGTTTGTAAATTTGAAGAAGTACAAGGGTTTTTTTTCCTTCCGTTCTTGATGATTTTGTTCGTCGTCTTCTCGTTCTTCAGGCCATGAACGCGAACCAGAGCAGCATGCTTATACTACAGGAGACTTGCATAGACGCGGCGGGGTCACTTGTGGTGTACGCCCCCGTTGACATTCCAGCCATGCACGTAGTGATGAACGGTGGGGATTCGGCTTACGTCGCGCTTCTTCCGTCGGGTTTCGCTATAGTCCCGGACGGCCCTGGCTCACGCGGCGCCCCAACGTCCAACGGTCCCTGTAGTAATAACAATCACAACACCACCGCTGGCGGTGGGTCCCAGAGGGTGAGCGGGTCGCTCCTGACGGTGGCGTTCCAGATATTGGTGAACAGCCTGCCTACGGCCAAACTCACGGTGGAATCGGTGGAGACGGTCAACAACCTTATCTCATGCACTGTACAAAAAATCAAAGCAGCCCTCCAATGCGAAAGCTAAAAAGATCAGATGATGGAAGGTTGGGTTTTTGGTGGAAAAGGGTATGAAGAAGGGACGAGTTTGGTTTGTGCTTTGGTGGGTGTTGAGTCAAGAACGAACCGCGCGTAGAAACTCCTTGCATGGTGGTAAGAGAGGACTCCATGGAAGCAGGAGAGTGAGCTTTTGTCTATCTTAACACAAGGCAAGGGTGGTGGTTCGGGTATTGACTCAGGTTGACCCTAGGAAATACTAATATATTATTATTATTATTATTATTGAAGCCTTTTTTCTTTTTTTATCAACTCTAATTTGACACTAATGTCTTTTTATCTTTTTTTTTAATTTTTTTGGTGCAAGTAATTATTCACTCGGATTCATGTTATTGTTATGAAACTTTTTTGACTTTATTTTGAGCTTTTTGTACTTAATCTAACTCTTTTATAGTTGATTGAAAAAAATTTAAATATAACTTTATTTTGTTTGTTAATATCTAATTTTTTTGGAACAGAGGAATTTACGGTTGTTATCATTTGAATGTGCACGAGTTTGTTAATATTATTGTTTTAGTGGATAAAATAAACTTTGATTTTGGAGGGGTATATTAGAATTAAAGGATTTTAAATTGAGTACGATTAAAACTAAATGCTTACGAGTGTAACTTTTCAGACTATAGGTAGCTTTTGATGCGGAGATAAAGATTGATTTATGATCTATATTTTGTCAAAAGTGTTTAAGCATATAGAATTTATCATCCAAAGTAATTGAGAGATATATTAAGATATGATTTACTTTATCAGATTATGATGCTTTAAATGGAAAAGTGTATCAAGAGTTTTATATGACTAAAAGATATCAAACTTAAAGATAAATTTTATTCTTACGCAATTAAGTTGGTCGTGTTCTATAAGGTGGAGTGTTAGTTCATCAAACAAGTATATAGTCATAAATTAATAGTGAGAGAGATAAAGATGTTCCTTAGATGTGTAACCTTAATAGGCGAAATAAGGTCAAAATTTTAACAATAAGAGACAGATTAAACGTGACTAATATTAATAAAAATTTAAGATAAACAAGATTTAGGTAGTTTAGGCGTATTAAAAGGAGACATCCTGAATATCTAGTGTAAATATGTGAGAAGATTCTACTCAAGACTAAAGAAAAAAAAAGAAAACTTAAGAAGAACTGAGAAAAGGTGATTAAAAATGATATAACTCTATTGAAACTTATCGAAGACGTGATTTTCAATAGAAAACTTTTGCGTATTAAGATATAGATTAAGGATCTCACATAAAAAGGTCATTCTCTTTCCTATAAATCTTTTAAACATTTTCCTTCGAGTCTTATGTCTTGTTTTTAGTCCAAATGTTTAATATATAATATTTCTCTTAGTTACCTAGTTTAAATATTTCCTTACTTAACTTAAACTTTTTATTGTAATGGTTTGTTTGTTTTATTTGTTTAATTTTATATGCTTTTAGTGTTTATTTACTTATTTTATCTTTTACTTTTTGTCTATTTTTATTTTCTAATATAAATAAATAAATAAATTTTACTTTAAAACTTAGGGAGCGGTTGGTTCGCGTTGAGAATGATGATAAGAATGAGAATAAATATATTGAGGAATGATAATTGATACTATTATTATAATTATGATAGTTAGTTAGTAGGAAGAAATGATTTCCATTATTATTGATAGTGATTGGTTTGTAAAAAATATTAAAAAATAATATTTATTATATTTTAATTAATTAATAATATTTTATTTAATTAGAAAGAAATAGATATATCGTTACTTCTTTATAAACATAAAACTTTTGTAAAACTTGATATTAAAAGTACGACTAAAATTAGAGACGATCAAATTTCTAAAACTTGAAAAACTCCACTTTACCACCGTAGGTTTGAAGACGAAAGAGTGAAAGCTATTGGAGGCTTAATTAACCCTACCGAACATACAGTAAAATAATTAAGGAATGAGTTTCATTTCTCTACTAAATAGAGAATATAAAAAAATTTAAAAAATAAAATATCAAACTATTATTCCTGTAATAATAACAACATCTATTCGTTCACTTTTTATTCTTTACTAATTAACGCTTTCCTAAATCCTTCGACCAATAACCTGTATAACTTGCCAATAGACTTTGCATTTGCCTGAGATGGAGATTGTGTTCTACGCATGAGTAGGGGGGGCGTGGGGCATGATTCCAGAGGGGGGCGTTGGAAGGGCATTAAATGAGAGGGTCAGAAACTGTTGGGAGAGAGGGTAACTGTCATTAAATGCTCTAGAATTGGCTTCGAGTGGTTTGCGTACGTGTACGCACCAATCAAACCTGTACACGTTCTTTCGGCTTGAGAGTGGACACGACTGAGTTAAGAGAGAGAAGCGAAAGAGAGGGAAATGAGGCTTGGGGGGTTTGTTTGTGTTGTGAGGATGGTGACGATAATGGCGTTTAGGGTCTGCTGCTATCCTGACGATGATGCTCATTCTGGTCAGTTTCTTTGGATTTTGGGATTGTGGCCAAATCCACAAATCTCTGCGATGCAGATGTAGATATGTGTTTATAATTTTTAATGTTTTAATAGCGAGAAGTAAACCATAAAATTAAAATTTTTTAAATATAATTAAAATATATTATTTTCTCTAATGAAAATTCTAAAATTTTATTAAATAAAAATTAATTAATAAACTAATCAATTTTAACAATAAGAGCTATTAAAATAAACCGAATTAAAAAGTTTAAATTTGAAAAAAAGACAATCGGTTTAAAATTTTTATAATTTAACCGATTTAATCGGTTAAATTTTTTAATCATTGGTTATATGAAGAGTGAGATGAGCTATTAACAATTTAAATATAAATTTAATTGAATCATTTAAAAACTGATATCACGAGTTTTCAATCCATCTTTTAAACTTGAGTTAAATTTAAAATTCAATTAACTAGATTTAGTTTATTAATTTTAGAGTGCAAAAAAACAAATCAAAGTTATCTTTTTTTTTTAACGAATAAACCCGCATTCGTTATACTTTAGATACGTATTAGGTAAATATTCAAATTGACGTAATATCTTGTAAATCACACCAACCGGATATTTCGTATTAGACAAACCCTATACGATATGCTTAATCGAAAGAATATAGGTAAGAAAATTCGAATATAGGACCATTTGTCCTCATGCTCCCTACTCCATCAATTCGACTACTCCTAGGGACAAATCAAAGTTATCGAAATTACTTATTATGACAGTTGTTTCTTTTCTTAAAATTTACATGTTTCGAATAAAATAGAATTAAACTAATTTTTATAAAACAATTCCAACTTTATTTCGAAAATCTGATTAAATTATTTAAAATAATATCATTTAATGTAACAAGTTTATATCAATCTCTTAAACTCAAATTTAATGTAAATTTTGATTAATTAAATTTAATTTATTAATCTCATACTAATTCAAAATGAATTAAATATATAAATATTATTTACTATTTATTATGACAATTTTCTCTTTTCATAAAACTTACAAGTTTTGACTAAAATATTAAACTAATTACTGGTTTAAAGTTAAATGATATGTTAAATTATAATTGATGGTTAAATTCAAATTGGGTCTATCAGAAATAGTCTCTCTTTCAATTATGAATAAAGTTGTGTACTACAAGACTCTCTCAAACTTTGCAATATAGCATAAATTTAATTTTTGTTCAAGAACACATCCTCTTTACTTAATTCGATATTTGTTTTTGATAAGAGAATAGGAAATACAAATACCTAATTTTAAAGTGTACTCACAATAATATCAAAGAATTATATGTACTAGCCCCTCACGGGATAGCCTACTGGTAAAAAAGGAGAGAGGATTGTGTGAAAGTTGTGAGTTCGAATTTAGGGAGGAGCAACCTTTATTTAAAGTGATGTAATCCCCTGGTGGTGGCCTATCATTTGAAACGGGTATCCATATTATTGTCTAGAATCAGACCCGAATTTACCTATCTATGAGTCTGAGTAGATAGCTCATAGGTTCCAGGATTATTTGAGCGAATCCCAGAACTTGAGTTATTAAAAAAAAAAGAATTATATGTACTAGTATAATAAAAAAATTGTGGTAGTGCACTTATTTCAATTATATATAGTAAAAATTATAATTATTACCTTTTGAGTATTCATAGGTAATTCTATCGAAGAATGTATGTAATAATATATAAATTATTTATTTCAAATATTTTTAATAAATGAATAATTTAAAATTTAATAATGTAGTCAGAATAAAATAATTACATTTAAGTTTATTTCTAAATTTCAAATTTTTAAATTAGAATAATCTTATAAAAAATAGTCTTAAAATTTGATCGAACTCGATTATTGTTTTGATCGCATTTATTCATATCTTCAGTTTTTGATTTTTTAAATTAAAGGAATATTTAAAAAATCAAACTGATGTTGTTTTGATGAAAATTTGCGAATTATTCAGATAAAACTTTTAAATCTAAATTAGAATTAAATTTTAATTAAATAAATATATCAATTTATTTTAAAATTAAGCTCAATTTGGACATTATAAAATAACATTGTTTTATTTTAATTTAGTTAATATGATATTGTTTTAGTTTTAATTCTCTCAAATTTATAGATAATAACATAAATCAAACGTTGCCATTCCTTAACTAAAACCCTACTGAAAAGGTGAATGGCGGATGGGGGAAGGATGGGCAAGACGGCCACAAATTCTCATAATTCCTGACAACACGAACTACCCACAGAAAACGCCAGCTTTCTCCTCTCGTCATTCATGCAGATGTATAGTAGAATAACTCGTGAGAATCACAGGGTTGTCTACTTAGGTAGGTGGAGACGAACGTCATTAAAGTCAAGACAACGATAGCCTATCCTCCATAGCCAAACTCGCTCTGCTCTGGTCCCTCATCTCATCAATCTCTCTAACTCTCCCCATATAAACCTTCCAAATCAGTCTATCCCCATTTACGAAAGTACGTGTATGTTCATATGACATGCAAATGGACTTCGAAAAGCTTACTTTGACTTGCTTTCATGGCTGCCCAAAACACGTTCAAGTCTTCAAACAATATTTTCTGTTTGTAGCATTTCATCACTATATCGGTACGTCCAAAGATAGTTATGATAATTGAGGAACAGATATGAGAAAAAAGCAATGAGTTCCAATGAACTTTGTTGAACATTAATTGCAATGATTTTGATATGAAGATGACATTAAAAAAGAGAGTTCCTTAGTTCGAGCATGAATCAAGGGAAGAAGAGACGTTGGAAAGTAGACGGTGTTGAAAGCTGTAAATACAAGAAAAGGATAGGAGGGGACGACGTAGTAACACTTTTCTTGTAATAAATGTGTGTAGGACCAACGACCTAATTTAATGTCTATTCCTATGCAAGTAAAGAATAATTAATCCATCTTACTTTTTTTTTTCTTTTGCTTTATTACTCAAACTTCGATCCAGATTCGTTACGAGCCAATGACTTAAATTTCGAATTATAATTTAAATTAATTTATGATAAATTAACAATTTAAAATTGAATTATAAAAACTTTTTCAAATAAAAATTGAGATTGAAAGTTTAAAAATATTGTAACAGAGGGTAAGCCTCGGATACCAATTGTTTTTTTGTGATCATACGATTACAAGTTCAAGTCATGTAAATAATAAAAACTCATTCGTTATAAGCCAATGACTTAAATTTTGAATTATAATTTAAATTAATTTATGATAAATTAATAATTTAAAATTGAATTATAAACTTTTAAATATAAATTTGAGATTAAAAGTTTAGGATTATTATAATAAAAGGTGTGACTCAGATATCAATTGCTCTTTTGTGATTGTATAATCACAAGTTTAACTTGTATAAATAATAAAAATATAAAAAGAATATTACGTACATTATGAATTTCTTTAAATTCTCGTAAAACAAGAGGTCCTGTGCACAAGATACGTTAACTCTTTTTTCATTTGGAAGGACCGAATGAGATTTGATTTGAACGAGGTTTTCCGTCATTTCATATCTTTATAGGGATAAAGTCGCTGGCCTTGACATCGTCGGCGTGTTGCTGTGGTGTAGTGGTTATCACGTTAGTCTTACACACTAAAGGTCCCCAGTTCGATCCTGGGCAGCAACATTGTTCTTTTACTTTGCTTTACAATTTTCTTTTCGTTTGCTTTTCGGCCTGACCAATAATACAAAGGAGACCGAACTGAGCATGTGAGTGATGAGCTCTAATCAGTCAAAGAGTTAGACCATCTTGTGGTCCTCTTCTCTTCTGGTAGCCCATTAACATCACATCACATTTCACGAGTAAGCCTACCTAATTTGACCATTTAAGTTCAACCCAATAAAAGGTCCAATGGACCTATTTTAACATTGTTTTCAAACAAATTTTTGCATAACATCACAATTCCTTTACAGTCTGTTTAGTTTAAAGAATGAAATAGATAAGGACTAAAATAATTATTTTTAAAAATAAAAAAACAAAAAATAAAATATAATGAGTATTATTTTGTTTGGTTCAAAGAATGGAATAAATAAAGAATTTCTATGTCAATATTTGGTTTAAAAATATTTCTTGAAATGGCAAAAGATTAATCAATAAAAAGACCTAAAATTTTCTTTTTCTTTTCTTAATATTAATATTATTATTATTGTTACTATTTTTATTATGGCTATTATTATTATTATTATTATTATTATTATTATTATTATTATTAACAACTTTTAAGTTCTATTTTTATCCTTCAAGTTATATCCATCACTTTTTACATTATCAGAAACACCCACAGCTGATTCCATGTAAATTCTTTATTGCAAGGGAAAAATGAAACAAATGTCTTATTTCATTTCTGACTGCATGGATGATTATCCTCGACCTAAGTCCCAAGTGTGCCCCCAACTAGGTCATAGACAATGAAGAGCAATCAGTTTTGGGGTCACGTGAGCCAACGTTCAAATTTTATGCACTGTAATGCAAGCCTCAATTGGCTGAGCATGCTATATATCCAGGTTGTAGTTTTCCACACTAATTCAGTGAGTTTACCTAATTGACTATAGTGGGACCTGTTTGTTGAACACAACATCTAACTTAAATTTGAATTTCAGATGCAGCACAAGTTCAAATCACTCTTGCACTGAGTAATGGATACCGATGGAGTATTTGCGACTTTCTTCTAAGTGAAGCAGTAACAATGACACTCCTAGCAGGAAGCTCTACTAGAGAAGCTGCAGACAAGGAAATAAATGCATCCCTAACATCCTCACGTTGAAGGTTGCTAGGTAGAATTGTCTTCTCGGGTAAATACGTGGGAACATCCTTCATTGAGTGAACTGCAATGTCAATTTCACCGTTGACTAATGCTTCATCTATTTCTTTAGTGAAGAGTCCCTTCATACCAATGTCAGCAAGAGGCTGAGTTAGTATTTTGTCTCCTATTGTTTTTGTTATTACTGTCTGAATGGCCCCTTCTTCAGCTAACTCAGAATGTGCTGCAATGGGTTTCTCTCGTGTTTCGTATAGAGCATAATGGAAAGTAGAACAAATCATGACAACGGAAAAACCAGCAATTGAAGTGATCAAGGAAATTATCAACTAAACGGCATACTGACAAGATTGCACAAAAGCTACATAAAGAAACTTCAACTTAAAAGGCCGCTTTCAAATACCCATTGACTCGAAACAACCTTCGAATCATAAGAACAATAAAGAAAGACACATATCGTTGAATAAAACTCATAAAACATTTGTCAAAATGTCAAAGAGGAAACAAAAGAAGAGCTACATTCACATCATTACAGAGAATAAGTGAAAGTACCTTCCTTGAGTGCCAATCCTGATAAGGGCAATCTTGGCCTCCTGAGTCTGCCGTTCAACAGCAACAGAAGCTCTTGTAATGGTTAAAGCATGTTTTTTGCCAAGAAACTAGCACAAAGTTCATCAGATGATAAATTTTCTCATCATTTTAATTTAGAATACAAAGCACCATGCCTATGTTTGAGATAATGACATATGAAGCATGAGAAAGATTATGGATATTGATTTGGATTCCACAGTTTACGGACATCTAACACTCTCTTATCCAGCAATATTGCCATTTCAGCAATATTGCCAAAATTTCCTTAAAGGAATCAAAACAATTCAAGTAGAGATTCAACACCATATATTGGGTAAGTGGAGGGTTACGCTAATGATGTCACAGTCACACCATGAAATCTGATGATTCTTATCCCCATCGGAGAAGAAGGAGCTTACGCCTCATAGACTCGAAGAATTGATAATCTTTGCCTCCGTTTCTAAAACAGTTTTGGATAAAAGAAAGTAATTATAAATTTCATCGATATATAAGAAAGAAGAATCAATTTTTTTGCTAAAAAACTAAATATCATACCTAAACAAAAAACTCATTTAACCTTTTAGGATGCGCCCAAATTGGAATGTGTTAGAAGTTAAGAATTTACTTTGCATAATAATTCATGATTAATGATTTCAATGAAATCAATAAGCATAACTCGGATTTACTAAATAGTTTATCGAAAGATATAATTAATAAATTAATAAATATTTTCAAAATTTTATTCATCTAAGTTATTGACATAATATAACAATTGCTTCCTTTATGCTTGAACATATTAACATATTATGTGTAACACATTGTGCATAGCATATTAAGCTTACTTTCTCATTAAAGCGTGTTATTAATAGAGATGACAACAGGTTGACCCATGGGTCAATTTTGCTAATTTTTTTGAAAAATTAAATATGTAAAAAAATGGTTTTTTAATTGAGTTCGGGTCTGGATTGCCCAGGGCCAGGCCTAAGCCCAAACTCAGACTGACCTGAGACCTAATTATTTTAAGCAAAACGATGTCATTTTATTTAGAAAAGTTAGATTTTGAACTGATCTGAGTCTAATTTGATCCATAGGTTGGCTCAATGAAAACATCAGAATTTAGGTCCACGGGTCAGCCCATTGTCATTTCTAGTTGGTAAAGTTATTTGAATTTAATTCAAAATGCAATCCAATTTGACAAATACAATTTAAATTTGAGTTATGTAATTTGAATTGTCCTACTAAAATATGATATGTTTGGATTATTAAATTCAAAATTGAATTTCTTGTCAAATTGAAATTGATAAATGCAATATTTTAAAAATTGAATTAGAAGGTAAATCGGTAAGATAAGAAGTTTAAGGTTTAAAAGGTTAAACCGGTATTAGATCATCATAAAACCGACTAAAGATTAAATAAATTAAAGAATTTAAAATATGATTTAAAGAGATTGTCTTTATTTATCGATTAATTTGAAGTTTAACTAAAAAGAGATTATTAAATGAAAATTAATTGATTTATTTTGATTTATAAGAACTTATTAATTTACAAAATTGACAGAATAATTAATAAATTGATTGATTTTTAACCAAAGTTGCGAATACTGTACCGAATTTGTTACCAGATTGGGTTCTGGTATGGTACTGTACCAGCATCGGTCAATACCAGGTATCGTTTCGGGTAATTTTTTAAATTTATGAAATAGTCCCTGAAATTTTTTAAAATTTGCAAAATAGTCCATTGGTATATTGTACAGTTGTACTGTATACTTGTCTGAGGCCCTTCAAGTACGGGTCATACAAGTAAATAGGGAAGTAAGAGTATCGATCCACAGGGAGTTACTGAACAATTACTAGGCTAAAACCATTCAATTATTTGGGCTGATCACTTAAATGTTGATTATTGAGAAATTAATTAATAGACGAATAGCTAAAACTAATCCTAAAACAAACAAAATAACTGCGCAATTTATGACTGTAAGGAATAAATCAAATATGTAAAAGGCAGGTTTCAAATTTGGTTTCGTAATCGACTTCTAACAATTATCTTCTGGTTTATTCAATAATCTTGATCCCTAGACTTTGAAGGAAACTAAATCTATATTATCTATGATTCTCTATCGAGATGTCAAAGAAATGTTGTAGTTAAAATCAATCCCAACTATCGTGGCTCATGAAATTAACTAAAAACCTATTAAGATTTTTATCTAGTTGGTAATTCTTCTCATAGATTTTTGCCTATGTCTAGGTCTAAACCTACAAGTTCTTAATTTTGGTTTTCCACTACTGATTTTCACCTTTCGATTCTTCAACCGATAATTTCGACACAAATTATGTGAGGCCTAACACATAACAGGCGCAATTATACTCAAAACAAGAATCAACAGCCACGAATCAATTTATTGAATAAAATTCAGAATCAAATCATGTAGAAATTCGAAAACTACATCCCATCTTTGAAACCTAACAAGAAATCTACTCAATCATGTTATTGTTCAACAAAATAAATATCAAATTAAGGAAAATAGACATTAGAGGAGTAACGACGAAGAACTCTGTTTTGTCCCTCATGCGTGTGCGAGGTAGCCGCTTGCGTGCATGAGATCTTCCACTCCTGCATGGTCTTCGTCCAACTCCAGCGTCCAGTCCTCACTCAGCGTCGTGTGTCCCAACCTGTGGTGCCTTTGTGCGTCAACCTCCAGCATCCGTGAGATAGGTGTTGCCGCACTCTCCTTGTCTTTTGTAAACCTAAACATTAAAAACGTTTTCTGTCCTCCTCTCCACTGTCGTTTTGTTCTTTTTTTCCCTTTCTTTTTATTCTTTTTATTCACTCCAACGACAACGTTTCCCTAGCTCCTTGCTTCCTTTAATGTCCTCCAGCCTGGTTGTCGTTTTCTTCAATTGGAGTGGCGTTTTGGTTGCTTTTTTTAGCTTGCTTCCGTCTTTTTAATTTCACTTAAGCCATGCAAAATCATCAACGTGCCGTGAGCAAATTCTTTTGGGTCTAATTTGCCAAACTCATGTTTTCTATGAAGAAATAAGAAAAATAAAATAAATAACAAACTCAATGAAAATAAATAAATTAACCTAAAAATGTTACGAAAATGAATAAATGGATATGCAAAATGAATGTAAATATGACATAAATATCTATATGAATTGGACTAAACACATTGATAAAGCCCCAACCAAACATAGCCTAAGTTAAGAATCCCAATACCTTTCTTGGAATATTTAAACTTAATGACAATATATCATTATTAAGAGTGGAGCTTAAATTAATAGAAGAAACAAGGCAAGACTTAAAGAACTCTACCTGCCATTATGATGTAAAGATTTTCAATCATAGAAGAGTCAGACAATATACTATTGAAAAAGGCCACCTCATCTTAAAAAGGCCTAATATAACTAATAAACTGAAGGCTAAAGTAAAGATCACTCCAAATTGGACAAGCTTGCACCATATGAAATATTTTTACATACAGGGAACATATAAGGTTGAAAGCTTAGTTGGACTCAAAATCCTAAAGACCTTAAATGGCCAATAACTCAAATCTTATTAACTTTAAACATGATTTAATTCATTACATTCAATCAATACATTATACTTCTTAATTTCATATATGTTTATCAAAGTAATGTTACTACAAACACATAAGACTAAAATTCATAAAAATGATAGACAAAATGCCTTTAAAATAATAGGATAAATACCTAAAAAATTATCAAATCAAAATAATTCGCAAAAGATTATATCATTATTCAATGCAAAATATCATGTTCAAATGCCTCACAAAATGTTAGGTTAAATGCATATTAAAATGTTAGGCTACTAAAGGCCATATAAAATGTTAAGACTAAAATGCCTCATAAAATATTAGACAAAATGCCTTCAAAACCTTAGACTAAACGCCTCTTCAAACCTTATAATAAACATCTCACAAACAAAAAACTCAAAAAGACACATTAAATGCTTTGAAAAGAAAAAATTGAATGATTTAAAAAAAAAGTAGGAAAACTACTCACAACCAACACGTCTAGTACTATGCAAAACATCGGGCACAATTATAAAGACAATATACCTACAAAAAATGACATATGAGCAACATAAATTGGTTAAGACATATGAGCAACACAAATTGGTTAAGTATTAGCTCTGTAAATTTTTTCAAAATCTAATAAAATTTAAGACAATAGGCCTTAAAACCAAGCGAATAAGAAAAGTTCGTCGATTATCTTGTAGCATGTACAAAACTCAAAATTGTAAGAGCATTAAAAAAGAGAATACTAGATATGAACCCAAAAAAGGTTATTCATTTATAATAGCATTCTGTTAAAATTACATTTACATATAGGTTTGAATAAATAATGAAAAAAAGTATCCATGTCACTCTACAAACCTAGAACACCTTCTTTATCATTACTCTTTGCATCATTCTTATTGCTATGTTAATTTAATTTGTCTTCTTCTAATAATTTTTCAATGTCATTCGTTTCTACCTTAAGCTCAAGTTTATTGGTGGAAGGTTTTGGAATATTCATAATAGATAACAAATCAATTGGCAAGCCCTTAGTTTCACTTTTAATCAAATATGTATAGGCCTAAATTTCCTTTATAAAAAATACACTACATTATTATAGTTCTAAGCCTCGAAATTCTTACTTTTAAGGAAAAAACAACAGAAATCAAACTTGAACTACTTCCTTATTTAGTAAGCATCTTATGCATCTTATTATTGTGAACATTTGATTTGAGTATGAAAATGTTTGATTTTATAAAAAGTGATGTTTATCCTTATCCATCTAATTGATGATATCAACAACTCTTTCCTTTTCTTATGTTTTGTCCTAATTTACGGAGCGATTAAGCTTCTCAAACTCTAGATTTTCACTTGTCGTAGCTAACTGTCACACTTATTTCCTACAGAAAGTAATGTTAGACTTGGTTTAATAAAAGAAACATGAAAACAAAGCATCTTTTAACAAGTTGGGATTCGAGACCTAAGACACATAATGTTCTAATGTACAGTTAATTATACCCCCTCTCAATGTAATTAAGCTACATTTTATTATTCGGAAGCACAATTCCACTTAAGACTTAAGGTCTTATGTTATTGGAATTAAACATATAATCTCTAACCTTGATAGACCATCAATGATAATAGACATCATTAAATATAAAAGCTTTGTTCTTGTCACATCAGGAAGTTATAGCCACATATTATAGAGGCTTTATGATATCATAATCAATATAAATTACATTAGGCACCACCATAGGTTATGGCTCGAACATATATGCTACATTTTCCTACCTGAAGCTCCCTTTACTTGATTTGAACTTCTTGTGAATTTCCTCATGTTTCTTGTCATGCTTTCTATTATACTTTCTCTTCTTTCTTGACTCATTATACTTGTATTAGAAGGAAAGTTTTTTCACCTTAAAGCTATATAGACTAAATCAATATCTAAAAAAAAGGAAGTGCATTTACACATAAACATTGTATATTTGCAATCATCAGGGAGTTTATAAAAACCTACGAGTTTGTTCATCTAAAACTTCCAACCTTTAATAATTCTTCGATGATATCTAATAGAGAGAGACTTATCTTACTCAACTATGACATATGCTATAGAAAATAACATGCATTATATTTATTCCTATTGTTAAATATGAGGATAAGGTCCCTTTATATAGGTTTGAAATCATACTCACTACCATACTTCAAAGAAAGTAACTAAGACTTCCTCTCTTAATCATACGCTCCTTTAAGAGGATCTCATGCTTTAATTAACATACCAAGTCTGGCATCTAGACTATAAGACCCAAAAAACCTCTTTACAAACCTTAATTGATGGATGGATTAAAAAATTTAATGATTTTTTTTATGTTTCTTAAATGAGAGACTACTAGGAAGACTAATATTAAACACTAAGAACAAGGATATAAATAAAACAACTTCATATTTGTCTCTTTTAGCAACTTGACACGAAAATTGTTAAATGGAAAACCTCATATCAAACGTAAAGTTATTATAGTAAATGAATATCTTGCCATGCTTGCAAAAAAATGCTCTCTCATAAGGTTATAATTTTCTTGCTTACATATAGATTGATGTTATACTTTAATCACATATCATTTGGCTTCACCCTAAACTTGAAGTCATACTTCTCAACATCAATGTCCTTCCTAAGGTTAGGGATAGAGTTAAGAGTTATTGGCCATTCATTGTTAGTACCAAACTTTTTGTAGTTTACAACTATACACTTATATCTTACGAACCTTAACTAAACGGAAGATTCACCCTCAAATCTTGCACTACCTTCCCATTCAAATAACCACAATGTGAAGACATCAAAAGAAAGATACTAGGGGGAACCTTACCATAAGAGGATAATATTCTACACTAAACAATAAATAACTAATCTAGATAGCTCGAACTCTCAAATTTGTAATAAATTAAAGAACAAGGTAAAAGCATAGACAAAAATGATGGGGCTATTTATATAAAAGTAAGCACATAACAAATGTTCCTCAATAGTATATGGTAGCTTTGCTCTAATAACTTAAGATCTCCTTTTTCACTAAAGAGCTTACAAATTAAGAATATATTTCTTTTTCCGCACATGAGTTAAAGAATATATATGTGGATTAGTTGTATACCCCGAGGTCTTCTAGATCTAATCCTTCAGACACATCTAATATGAAGTAACCTTATTATATAATCCATGTAGACTCCAAGTAACTCAAAAATGTCAAAGTGTATTAAGCAAATTTGGGTTTAAGGAACGTTATTTAAAATTCCTAGTAATCTAAGTTTGTCATTTTCCTTATGAAATATGGTCAAAGACTCATGTTCATAATAGATTTATAATTGAAATAAAATGAACAAAAAGTGGACTACAAAGAGGATTGATAGACTAAGGAGACAACAAAATTATAAGGTGATCCAATTTTGCAAATCCGTAAAGTCAATTATAATAAGTTTATAAAACTAAAGTTAGTATCAATCTCACAAGGAATTATGTCACTATAATTATTAACTCCAGTAAGGAAATGAAAATAAGAACATGATTTTGATGAAACATAATTAAACTAATAAACTAATAAAATAGTGCAAATAACTATTAAATAAAAATCAACTAAGAAGTTACTAAGGCAGGAGTTCACTTATAAGGAATTCCAAATATCAAATAAGATTGATTACCTAGGTTGAAATAATAATTAACATAAAGTATCTATGCCTTCTTTTGAAGCACATAAGTATACCTAACTAGGCAACCACTGCCTCTCAATGCGCAGTTTAATCTAATCAAATTCATTGTGCATATTTAATTTATTTGATTATCACTAAAGTCTAAGATAATTTTTTAACACTAAAATGTTTATTTTCCTTATGTACGGATTCTATTTAACCTCTTATTCTTTCATAGAATCTCTAATATTAGATCTATGGTGGTCAGGCATAAATCAAATACTAAGAATAAAGAAAACAAATTCAACTAATAAATAATTAAATCATATATTGATAATTTTAGAATTTATCATAGCTATATGCCTAACCCTAACTAGGGTTTTAACTATTCGATATAATAGAAAATAAAGTTAAAATAAAAGTATCTTAACATAAAGGAAAGAAGAGGAAAAAAAAGTAGAAGATTGTCATGGATTGCTCTAAATCTTACTTCAAATCCCTCCTTGATACAAAGAAAACCTAAAACTAAAAATATAGTGATAGAGTAGGTTATCATAGGCCTCCAAAATCCATTCTAACAAACCTTAATAAGAGTATATATAAGCTAATAAAGTGATTAAAATTAAAACTCCCTATGTCTTTGGAGTGATTATTATGATATTTGGAACTTGTTACACTTCTATGACGAGTTTAGGTACATCTATGACGAGTTTGGTGTTGGCTTCACTTTATATATGGTACCAATTTTATTTTGGATCTTCTGTAAAATTATATTCCTTTAATTTAGCATTTAAATGCCTCTGGAATTACCTCAATTGGAGAACTATAAGAAAATTATGCTCAAATTCGTGCTTCCTTCTCAAAATCATCACCTACAAGATAATAAATCAAATATATAAAAACATCATATAATTTTATATAAAACATTTTATAAACATGGTAAATCATAATTAACTTAGCCCCTAGAAATATTTAAGATATGGACCTATCAAATTCTCCCACACTTAACTCATTGCTTGTACCCAAGCAATTAAAAATATAAGACTCTAACCAACTAGTTACTCATAACGAAAAAAAAATTAATTCCACTTTTGTAAATGTATAGTTACATTTAGCATATACTATATGTCTTTAAACTTTAGGTGTCTTTAGTAAAGGAGTTATAATCTCTTGAGAGTTTATTCAGATGCTACCCATAAATATTGACCTAAAATCATTAGTTAGCTTTACAGTTAACAACATAATGTATACATATTCAAATCTCAATCAAATTTAAAAAACTTAAACAGAAAATACTTTATAAATAAATTACTATACAAACAATATAAAGTAAACACGTTTGTACCTCCTTTATCAAGTACAAACATTGTAATTTAACATTTCCTTATAAGATATTACTCATTCACACAAGTTTTTTTAAATTTAGGTGAGATACTCTCATCATCTCTTTTTGAAAGTGAAATTACTATAAGCTTAAAAATTATGTAATCTCCACTGCTAAACTAGATTTATATAAGAAATTTAATTAAGGATACAATATGGATAAAGGGTTAAACAGGTGGCAAAGGAAAGGGAATAAGAGAAATAACAATAAGTAGATTAATAACAAATATATCAATAATTTCTATTGAACACTTTGATTAGCATGGTTCAGATACGAGAACCATGCTAATCATTTTTAACACTTTTTATTTTTTATTTCTATTGAACACTTTGAATTGGCATAAGATTTCCCTTTTTACATTACCATTTTGGTACACTTTACCATCTCTTACACTTATTTTCTTACGTCATATTTTTAAAAATATCAAAACACAAGTAAAAGCTATACTAATCATGAATTAGAGACTAAATGCCTATTTTTCTTTTCAAGCTCAAGGTTCTTAAGGAAATGGTTACTAAGAAAAATTTTCAAACTCATATAAGGCTTAAAGGGCTTACTGAGGATTCATGCATAAAAAGGTAGGCAATTAGCTCAAACTCAAATCTTATATGCCTTTATCATTTCAATGCTTGTACACATCTTAAATATTATTCCAAAAAGAAAAAAATTCAAGTTCTAGAAATTCAAAATCAAAGTAGATATCCACATTTAACAAAAAATTATAGAAGAAGGCCCAATTTCTCACAAGTCACTTAGGATATTTTTGGTTGGACATAAGCTTTTTAATAGAATGGAATGGAATAGAACATAATGGAATGGAATGTAAATGGATGTAATATTAAAAAATTGTTGTTTAGGAGGAATGGAAGGGTTCATAATATAAAATAGTGAAATGTTGTTTGGATGAAAGGTTTATAATGTAATATAGTGTAAAGTTGTTTATCAATTTACATTCCATCCTAAACCCCCCAAATCGAAAGTTTTTCATTTTTACTGTTTAGGATGGAATGGGATATAATATGAAACCCTCCTCTTTCATCTCATTCCATTCCATTCTATTGTAAACCCTCCTCCCAAACGATGGAATAATATCACATTCCATTCCATTCTATTAATAAATCCCCAACCAAACAGAGCCCTAAGTTAAATCAACGTAACTTTATTTAACAAATTTGTTTTCCTAGCATTCATAAAGTTAAATCGACATTGCATTCATTTAAATATATTATTTACTTAACCTTTCTCCATCAATCTCAATACATAATTATACATACACTAATTCCATTAACCTAAAGCAACTAATGTAATTCCAAGCACAATTCAAAAACAAAAAAAGTTAAAAAAATTAACTAAAATCACACTAGGTTAAAAATTAACTAAAATCACACTAAACACATAAAACTAAAAAAGAAATGTTAGTTAACATACAAAACCTAAGAAAAAAAGCTTAAATTTACCCTTCACACTTAAACATGATATTATCTTTAATGTCA
The DNA here is from genome assembly GCA_027576715.1 of Erythroxylum flavicans. Taxonomy (NCBI): domain Eukaryota; kingdom Viridiplantae; phylum Streptophyta; class Magnoliopsida; order Malpighiales; family Erythroxylaceae; genus Erythroxylum; species Erythroxylum flavicans. Next base: position 1,968,054 of record JANZXP010000004.1, read on the forward strand.
AATAAATAAGATAATGATAGTAAGTATAAGAGAGAAATAAGGTAGATAAATCTACCCTAAATTTCATATTTAGTTACTAAGGTAACATCACAAAAATTCCAGAAAAACTGCCTACAAAAAAAGGAAAACATTAGTAAGAAAATTAAACTAAGAAACTAAAATAAACAAAACTAAAGTTAGAATGTTGGGTTACCTTCCATTAAAGGCTTCTTTATAGTTCTTTTAACTAAACTTCATGCTCAAACCTTTTGTCTTAGATTTATAATTAAATTCCTACTTCCACTTTTCTGTATAATCTAAGGCATTCTAGCTCCCTCATATTTCGTTAGAATTGGGTTGTCTTATTCCCCTTCTTTTACTTGCAGGATATAGGAGCCTTCTTCATTTAACTTAACCACTAATAACTCCTCGAACTTCTTCTTATTGAAAAGGAGTTTCTTTGAGCATTCAATATTCTACAACATTTATGAAAGAACAAATAATTGAAACCTATTGTGGAAGAGATTGACGCCGATTTACTTTTGTTCAAATCTTTTTGCAATCATAACCATGATCATCACCAAATAAAGATGAGAAGTGTTATAGCTAATACTTGATCTCTTGGGTTTACCTTTGTATGATTAAAAATTCACCTTAACCTCTTTCACCATCCATCTCACCCTTTTAATTAATTTAAATCCACAAATTGTGATTGGTTGCATAATCAGATTATGCCATCAATTCAAAATAGGTCCATTTAAGAATCAAAAATTTCCAATCTATCAAAATTTTCGAATTTTTTTTACCAAAAAAAGGATGAAAATAGGAGGATCATCTCTTCCATCTCATTTTTATGTGATAATTGTTGTTGTTGTTATTGAAATTGAGCTCATTATTGAAACCTAAATACTCCTATATGTTTGCCTACTTTAGTTTTTTACTCCTCTCAAAAGATATTTGAATGGTTACTCACATATATGATGATACATATTGGAGTAAGGGTCCTTCATGCTATTTCCCTCTTAGGCAGCTATATATCGATATCTTCATATTAGTAAAGTGTCTACTCTACTTTTATGAGTGTATGGGAAGGATGTCAATACATGCCACAACAATGACACGTCCCTTAGTAACTCTTTTTACGATCCATCAACGTCTTTACTAGGTTTAAAAGATCAATAATTTGCATCACCAAGTCTAATTGCATGATTTTGCTGCTAGTCCTAAAGATGCCACGTAAAAGAGTGATAAATTATATCATAAATAGGAAAATAAAAATAGGATGAATAAAATAAAAATTGAATAGTTTCCTAATAATAACACTAAAAATTAACCTAATTGATGTGCAACGCACAAAGTCAATCATAACAAGTTTATAAAATTAGAATACTTCTAGATTATCCAAAAGAAATTGTCACTATAATTATCAATCCTAATTAAGTAATTTCACTAAAAATGAAATTTTAGTGAAAGATAATTAAACTATGAACCTAACAAAAACAAGGCACTATGAATAAAGATTAATTATGTAAATGTTAAGGATTTAAGAATCACTTGTAGAAAATTTCAATTATCAAACAAGTTTGATTACTTAGGTTAAAATAACAATTAACTTAAAGTATCTATGTATTCTCTTGAAGCACATACGTATATCTAATTATGCAACTACCACCTCTCAATGTGCAATTCAAGCCAATTAAATTCATTAAGCATAGTTAATCAATTTGGTCACTAAAGTCTAAGATATTGTCATTTTCTTATGCTAAAATAGTTATTCTCCTAGCATATGGATTTTACTTCATCTCCAGGTCTTTTGTACAATTCCTAAGATTGAATCTATAGTAATCATGCATAAATCCAAGATTAAAAATAAAAGGAATAAATTTAACTAACAAATAATCAAATCATGTATTTATAATTTAATAATCCATCTCAAGCTATATCCCTAATACTAGCAAAGGTTTTAACTATTCAATATAACAACAAAAAAACTAAAAGAAACAATCTTAACATAAAGAAAAGAAGAAAAAGAAAGAACTAGAAGAGTTGTTACAGACTCCTTTAAAACCTACTTTAATTTGAAGAAATCCTACAACTAAAAGCTTTGTAATAAAGGAGGTTATCAAAGGCCTCCAAAAACCCCTCCAACAAACCACAGGGTATTTATAATCCATAGTTATATAAAAGAGTTCTAAGGTGATTGAGCCTATATTTTTGCATGTCCTTAATGTGATTGTTGTGAGAATTGACACCTAATACACTTTCAAATCAATGTTGGTCTTATTATGGAACTTTTCAAGTGTGATTATGATGATTTTGGCATTGATTTCACTCTATATTAGGCATCGGTTCTATTTTAGGTATTCTACAAAGTTGTAGCCCTTGAAGTTAGCTTTTAAATTCCTATAAGAACACCTTAATTAGATAACTACGGAGAAAATTATGCTCACATCCATGCTTTCTCCTCAAAATAATCACCTACAAGTCAATAAACCAAACATAGGAAAACTTCATATAATTCTATATAAAATATACTATAAAATGATAAATTATAACTAACTTAGCCCCTATAAACATGTAAAATATGGACCTATCATGGAGCCATTTGATGACAACTTTACCCTTACCTAAATGTCAAAAATTATACATTGTTAAAAACCTATATTTGGAATTCATATATGAAGTAAAAACTTCAACCTTAAAATAGGCCTGTAGTTAAACTTTTAAAGGCCAAATGATAGAAGTTGAATTTTCTATCGCCAAATCCCAACGAATAGCCTAATAAGCCAAGTATTCCTTAGTATTACATAAGATGAAGACAAGTATCGTGATCCTATGTATTCATAAGTCATTATAAAAGATTAATCTTCTCAAGAATAAAGTCACTTTTCATACACATTTTCTTGTAATAAATATTATATGCTCTCTCTAACCTTCCTAGCTTGATCATTAGAGGCCAAATACTGAAAAACATTTTGACGCTTTATTCTATAGTTTTGTTAAGAAGAAGCCCACAAGCTGAACTTAGGTCACTTTTTCAATTCTTCTCATCAAGCCTAGCTTTGGATACTTAAACTCATATTTAGGGTCAGAACTGATTCCAATTAAATTATACTACATCATCATGCTTTCAATGTTACTCATTTAAAAAGTGGCTTTTTGTTGGATTTGTAATAGTTTAGTTTATAAATTTGTAATTGAATTTGTAGATATAGTAGGTTTAACCTTTTCTTAAGAAATGAAAGCCTTTATTTTGAAATTTCCTTTGCACAAATCCTGCATCTACATATTTTATTTCATCTTAAAAATTGTTGTGTATGGTCTCTTTGGAGAAACTTCTTAATTGCCCTATTTAGATTAATGTCGTCCTTGGTGTCATAACCATAATCCAGTTGAATCTAAAATATTTTTTCATGCTTCTCTTTCTTAGTGACATCAGTTTGGGGGATTGAAAAAGTCTTTTTTCCCTTATATAATCTAAGATATGATTGAAAGTTTATGGCTGACGATCATAAATTGAAAGTTCACGGTTGACGATCACTCGTCAACTCCTTTAGCCCTATCTTTATTATTTTTCTTGGCATATTATTGTTGATTCTTATTGTTTTGCTTTAAGACATCAAATTGTTCTAGTCTATGATTGACTTTCCTTCTCAATAATATAGAGTGGCGCTTGGGGAGTTATCAGTCTCTTCAAGATAGATCTATCTCCTCGCTCTTCCTTGATTTTTTTTTTTTTGGCTTTAAGACATCAAATTGTTCTAGTCTATGATTGACTCTCCTTCTCAGTAATATAGAGTAGCGCTCAAGGAGTTATTAGTCTGTTCAAGATAGATCTATCTCCTCTCTCTTCCTTGAATTTTTTAAAATAACCTGCCCTTATCCATTTAAAACAAACTTGCTAAATGGTTGGAGCTATTTCAGCTGGACAAAGTGTTTGTCTTAGATAAATGAACCAAAATGGAGGATGAGAAACATGAAGATATTTGAAAAAGTGGATCAATACAACAAATTTACATGGATGGAATTCTTTCTCAAGCTTAGAAAGACAATTTTGGCTGTTCCTCATCAACATCTCATTTCCAAGCGAATCAGGCAACAAATCCAAATATGGATGGAATATTCTCACATTATTAGTTAGCTGATTTTGTACTTACTCCAATTGTTAGAGATGATCACTTCCACTTCTCTTTGTAATTTCCACCATTTTGAATAAATATTTAATTTAATTTTCAAAAAAAAAAGCCTACAACCATTATGGATAGGTTGAAGTTCATAATTTGAGTAATTTCCAAACTAAATCTCCTTTTGAATTGTCTGAGAGTTTTTACAACCTTCTTGATCTCCACCGATTGCTTACAAAATACGCCTCAAAGTGAACTCTTGTTTAAAATTGATTATGGACATGACCGGCAAAGTTTGGCACCAATTTCTTCAAGGAGCAATTAATGTTGAAAAGGGCCCTGAACTTAACTACATTGATGTGATACATTTGACATATATCATCGCTGGTTTTTATAGATGATGCCAATTGATATCTTCGGATTTACACGTTTATTCTTATATATCGACGCATATTGATTTAACATATAAACGGTGTCGAGATTTGACCTTAAGTTGGAAAGTGGACCTTTCACTTCTTTTTGAAAGATATCATAGATACCTGAGGTATGATCGGGAGTCTGCCAACTTTTATTACATATATATATCTCTCAATTCATTAGCTCACAAAACTCACAATCAAGTAGTCAAAATTTAGTTGTAACTTTGAGAATCGGGATATTGAACTGCCACTACTATTGTGAAATAACTAGTGTATATCAATTTTCAAGTTGCCATTGAGTGGCATAGTTTCTCTAAGATTGAAATATGTTTGGTTTGGCTGAATATGAAGTGAAAGTAACTAAGCTGAACATTGCGATGCCAGTCCTGTTGATAATGCCATTACAGATTTATCAACAATGTCCAGTAATTTGACTCCCCACCTCAAGAAAGTTCAGCATTTTAGTATCTTAGTCACATATAGAGAGTTAGCAATTCGTAGACAATAAGACTGAAAATCACTATACATTACAGCTTCCGCAAAAGTACTTGGAAGTGTAAGCCACGAGTAGGAGAAATGTGGGCTTGTCCATTAGTTTCCTTCTTACTGCCAATAGAATGAGCAAGGTCGAGATTTTCCTTGTTCTTCTGGTTTGTTGCTCATTATATCTTTCTTTTGATTGCACTTCTTGAGGATTCTCCGGCTCCTCTAAAAACAGGTAAAACAATATTTTCAATGAAGACATTGAACTTCAAAAGTGGAAAACTAAATGCATGGTTGTGTAGCTACTACTGAGGTAGAATTTAGGCCCAGATACCTCGTTTAGAAAAACTGTATCAATATCTATGTGATTAAAGATCTTATATTGGTGTTTTAATTTGTTAACATAAGATACTTTAATGTATTCAAGCAGGTATGATTCTATTGGATGCAGATTGGAACTCCGACCATTTCTATTCATGGCATATGACTTCAAACGAATTAAGCCGATGATAAAACGTGCCCACCAAATGCTCAGTAACAACAACTAAAGCTAAATAAAGAAGAATGGTTCTAATAAAACCGTAGCTCACAAACAACACTGAGTTGTGATTCTCGTAATTTAGACCATTTCTATTTCCTTGTCGAACACTTGCCTAAGTTTGATTCTTCAGGAAAACTTTTCCTAATTCTGACAACCGTTGAGGCGGAATGGTCATCCATAGTATACGCTTCTAAATTTAGACAAGCCGAGGCTCTTATAACGCTATTTAAGCACAACCCTGAGCCACAAGTTCTAGCGCTCTATATTAAAGCCTAAGCGTAGCCATGATGAGAGCTTAGTATTTCACCTAGCTGCAATCCATTTAGGGTCTAGTGCGGCCTGAACCCGCATTCAAAAGGGTTCAGCCATACGACCTTCATCAACATTGCCTAGGTTCTGCTCTATCTTGTCACTGAAAACCAGACCCAAAAAAACAGAATATTTATCCTAAAATTACAAGAAGCTCAGGAAGAGCAATATTAAATAAACCTCTCCTTTTAACTTCTGTTCTTATTTGAGAAAAAAAAGGAGGAGATTTTGCAGGTTGAAAACATGAAGATGGCTAAGCTAACGTTGATCTTTCTCATATCTTTCGCTTCCATGATTCCAAGCCTGAGGGGGAACATCGGGCATTTCGACGAGGTATGGCAAAAACGAGCTGAAGAAGCCAAGAAAAATCTCTTGGAGGCCTACGTACCAGACCCAGAAAATGTTACCGACAGTTTCAACCTTCATGTTAGCAAGTAAATCCACAGCCCTTCTCTTCATGCATGCTTACTTTAACGTAAAATTTGACAAACAAGATTTTCTAGCATCGATAATTGATGCACATGCAACGCTGTATAATGTACAATCAATCGGTGATGGTTAGGAATGCTCATGAAGTGGTTGTTAGAATAATATGTGATATTCTATTCTTGAATTTTACTGAAACTTTTTTGAGATTGAATGACTTCTTTTTCTAGAAGGTATATTCTATTGTTTATGCAGTCATGCAGGTGTTGATGACGACGACGAGGAATTTGATGCTGTGGATGAGAGCAAAAACAGCACTAGGAGGAGCCTAAGGCAAGTGAAGAGAAGATACAGAGGTCCATGTCAAGCAAGCAATCCCATCGACAGGTGTTGGAGGTGTAAGAAAAACTGGGCCAAAAATCGTAAGAGGCTTGCAAGATGTGCTTTAGGTTTTGGTCGTAGAACCAGCGGAGGCATGAGAGGAAAGATCTATTTGGTGACGGATAATTCAGACAACGACATTGCTAATCCCAGACCAGGAACTCTAAGACATGCTGTGGTCCAGAATGGGCCACTGTGGATCATCTTTGCTCGTGACATGAACATCAAGTTGAAAGCAGAGTTGCTTGTTACGAGCGACAAGACCATTGATGGTCGTGGAGCCAATGTTCACATTGCTTATGGTGCTGGCATTACCTTACAGTTCGTGAAGAATGTGATAATCCATGGGCTCCATATCCATCACGTTGTTGCTTCTTCTGGTGGCATGATTAGGGACTCTGCGGACCATTTGGGTGTCAGGACTGCCTCTGATGGTGATGGAATCTCTATCTTTGGGTCTACCAACATTTGGATCGATCATGTTTCCATGTCTCGATGCCAAGATGGACTCATTGATGCAATTCAGGGATCCACTGCTATAACCATCTCCAATTGCCACTTCACCCACCATAATGATGTAAGTTAAGCTCAACTCCTGTCCTGTGGCTGTGGGAATTCAGATCATTCATCGTATGGCCTTAATACATTCATGCGTATATATATGGGACAGGCCATCTTGTTGGGAGCTCATGATAGCTATGCAGGCGATGAGAAAATGCAAGTAACACTTGCATTCAACCATTTTGGTCAAGGACTTGTGCAGAGGATGCCCAGATGCAGATGGGGTTTTTTCCATGTTGTGAACAATGACTACACTCACTGGCGTTTGTATGCCATTGGTGGTAGCGGACATCCAACCATTATTAGCCAAGGCAATAGGTTTATTGCGCCTCCAGAAAATCATCTAAAACAGGTAAATTAAATTGCACGGAAATTTATAAACAATTGGATATATATGAGCACACTTTTTGAGATGATGCATGGTAACTCATAGGTGACCAAAAGAGACTATGCCACAGAAGCCGAATGGAAAAAATGGACATGGAGATCAGAGGATGATATAATGATGAACGGAGCATTTTTTATTGAATCTGGAAATCCTAAGTGGAAGAAACCAGCTAAGAAGTACATGATCAAGCCCAAGAATGGCCTGTATGCTACGAAGCTAACACGCTTTGCAGGAGCGCTCAATTGCAAGCCTAAGAAAAAGTGTTGAGAAAGATTTTCATATCTCATGAGTCATGACTGATGAGAAGAGATTGGAGGAGCTGAAGGACATGCGAGTGTTTGCTTGTGTGATTCCTGTTCAATCGTATTTGTATGGGAAAGATTTGGAGAGGATAGTTTTTTTTTCCTAAAAAAATTAATTGTGAAAGTAGAAAAGTTTGCAAAAAACAGAAATTCGATCACTTGATTAATTGTTTTTTCCTCCTCCATTTCTGTATGCTTTGCTGCTACTATCATCTTTTAGTGTTTTTCTACCAACATTTTTTTCTTGTTTCATTGGTTTATTGATTGAATGAAATACTAACGAGATTTTATATTAATGTTATATACTAATTCATTTTCTAAAATATTAATGTTATGTACTAATTCATCTTCAAAAGTATTATACAATATAGCTAATCTGATGGTTGTTTGTAATTTCTTGCGCACCCTTTCTAATTTAAGAATGGTCGAAAATAATAATGGCAGTGGCTAAATCCATAACAAATCTATAATTAGAAAGGAACTCTTATAATAGACTCTGACTTTCCTAATTTAAATTCGATCAGAAGAACGACGTAGGTTGCTTTCAAATTCACAAAGACAAGTAAGGCAATTGTCAAGAAATATAGTTAATGTCGTCACAAATGGAGATGAAAACAGTGGAATAGAGCAAACATTACAGAGGAAGAAGTTGATAGCATTCTTGCAGATGGAATTATAAAAAAAAGACTTTAAGAAAAATATAGCAGGTCCTTCTCTTTCTCACATACATCTCTAATTTTATTTAAAGAAACAGGTCAAAAAATTAAAATCGTAACACATGTTTATTGTCATAATAGTATGCAGATACAATTAGCTCTACTAATTTTTAACTAATTAATTGCATATTCTTAGTTCTAATGGTTACACTAACTTGATTATTATCAACCCAAGTTACAAATTAACCAATTTAATTAGAGAATATATTAAAATGGATTAGAGAAGTTTTGTCCAAATGAACATCCAAGCTATAAATAAGCTGAAGTTTTGACAATAACACTTCAAACTTGTTGTAGTCCCCATACAGGTAGACGAAAGGTTTGATGTTTTAAAATAGAAATGGTATAGGCTTGGAAAATTAATTAAAACTAGAGTCAATTGGTTGAAAACTCATAGAAAGGAGATGTACTATTTAATTGTTGCAAGACTCAAAAAAAGTTAAAATGCATGCATCAAGGGACAAAGAAGATATAACAAGGGTGGTGAAGTATGAAGGCGAAAGTGAAAATGTCTTCAACATTTGACAACTGGTGTAGAAGAAAGAATTTTTATTTCTTATATATATATATATATATACCTATTCTATTTTTGGCTATACACAAACTATGGCTATGATAAGAATTGACCCTTGAATCAAGAGATTAATATCCTATAATCTCTCTAGTTTGACAGCTTATGTCAATACTCCCCCTCATGTTAGTGCGTACAAATCTTAGATGCCCAACTTGCCAAGTGAGCTGTAGAAGTTTTTGCTAGATACAGCTTTTGTAAGTATATCTGCCAGCTAATCTTTAGACTTAACAAAAGGAAACTAACAGGCTGTTTGGTTCAAAGAATGGAATAGAGAAGGAATAGAATAGTTATTCTTTAGGAATAGAAATGATGAGG
>JANZXP010000004.1:2047001-2062008 GCA_027576715.1 Erythroxylum flavicans
TGCTTTCGTGATTACTTTTCGTGTTCATTAAATCAATCTCAAATCATCTTTATTTAATTTTCCTGTTTCTGACAAGTTAACAAATCTGCACTGATCTCTGAGGTTCGATCCTGCTCATCATTATATTATATTAATTATAGTATTTTGTGGGAGAGGAAATTATTTTTGTTGGTTTGACACCCACCAATAAGTGACTAAAATTTGAAGAACAAAACGAGTAATAATATCAACTTATATTTACAACAAGGTAATTGCGGTTATTGGACAAGAAATAGATCATAAAATCAATCACCACAAAAGCATTTACTTAAGCGAATCCAGTAATCAAGCCAAATTGAAAAGGACATTAATCTGAACTATAAGCATACAACTAAAAACTGAACAAACAACTACAAGAAGACTGAGTGGTCAGATCAATAAATCTAAAACAATGAGACTGAGGAAAGACATAAGGAAGTAGAAGTAAGAGAGAGAGAGTAGTACTTTTAGAGGAGAGGATGAGATTGTCCGGCAAATCGAGCTTGGTGTTTGCTGTAGAAGAAGTTAAAAGATCGAAAAAGGAGGATGAGACTCGCAAATGTGCGAAGATCGAACAGTGTGAGGATTTTTAAAGTTAATTACAAGAAATCAACAACCCATTCGATTAAGATTTTTTTAGAAGCTAGAGAGAGGAGGGGATTAGGGTTTTCTTTAGGAAAGAAGAGAAAGAGAGAGAAGAAATGTGCGCTCAGGACAAACAAAAAAAGGAGGAGGAGGAGGATTTGGGTGGTTTAGAACAGGCGAAATTAACTCAAATGATCAAGTGAATCTCAAACTTGATTGATTTTAAAGTTTTTATTTTCTTCATTTGATATTTTCGATCAATAAGTTAAAGTAAGAAAATAAGAAAAGCAGCTTCATATCTTTCTAAATACTTGTATAAATATGGCAAAAATATAAAGCATAAAGTCGATAATTTTAAAAAACTTACGGTTGGTGGAGCCAAACATAGTAATCTACAATCATGAAGACCTAAAAGTAGTTGATTAAGAAAAAATGCAGAGACAGATAAAATGGGGCTAAGAAAAAACGCAGTGCATTAAAAACTAATGAGATCTACCGATCCCTGGACCTTACATAAACAAACACTTTTACTCTCTCTAGCCTTAAATAACTCTGGCTCATCGCCTTTTGTTTTGCATAGCTGTCCTCTTGTTGCTTTCTATTGGAGTCATTTCTCCATTTCTTTTTTATTATCAACGATTTTTTAAAGATTAATTACTTGCTTTTGATATTAATTAATCGTTATCCATGGATGCATACTTGCTACAAATTATAAAAGGTGTCAATTATTGTCCTGACAATTGGAAATTCTAGAAGTTTTAGACTCTTTTTAAGTATTTTTTAGACAAATTTTGTTGTCTTAAATAAATGTCTAAAAACTCCACCAATTCTTAGATTATTTAAGACAATTATTAGATGTGTCTAGGCAAAGGTGTCTAAAACCTCCTTATTTTGGTGTAGTGATACAATATGCCAAGTTCGCCTAGCATGAATGGTGTTGCTGAAAGACAAAACAGAACGCTCAAGGATATGGTGAGGAGTATGATTAGTCTTTCTACCTTACCAGAATCACTCTGGGGAGAAGCACTAAAGACCACAGCATATATACTCAACAGAGTTCTAACTAAAGCAACTGATAAGACCCCTTATGAACTTTAGACGGGCAAGAAGCCTAGTTTAAAGCACTTGCACATTTAAGGATGTCTAGCTCAGGCAAGGCCTTATAGGCCAAATGAAAAGAAATTGGACTCAAGGATTATCAGTTGTTACTTTATTGAATATTTTGAAAGATCCAAGGGTTACAATTTTTATGATCCCACATCTAAGGAAATTTTTGAGTCAGGAAATGCTCGATTTTTTGAGGATGTTGAGTTTGCGGGGGGAGAAAGGATCAAGGACTTTGTTTTTGAAGAGAAATACGTTGAAATTCCTCTAATTGCTGTTGACAATGATTAGGGTCAGGTTTCCATTTTTGACATTATTCAAGAAGCATTTCTGAATCAAGACAATGTCATGGAAACTCCTCCCTAAGTTTAACAACTTGTTCCAGAAGAACAAACTTTGTAACCTTAAGAACCTATTCCATTAAGGAGATCCATTAGAGAGAGGAGAAATGCAATTCTAGATGATTATATTGTATTTCTTTAAGAACATGAAGTTGACATTGGTATGCTGGAAGATGATCCAATCAACTTCCGACAAACTATGGAAAGTTCTAACTCTCAAAAGTAGATTGATGCCATGAATGAAGAGACAAAGTCCATGAGGGACAATGATGTTTGGGAACTTGTATCATTGCCTAAAGGTACGAAACCTATTGGTTACAAATGGATATTTAAGACCAAAAAGGATTTGAAAGGCAATGTGGAAAGGTACAAGGCTCATCTTGTCACAAAGGGCTTTACACAGAAAGAAGACATTGATTATAAAAAGACTTTCTCTCCAATTTATTCAAAAGACTCTTTCAGGATAATAATGGCATCAGTAACACATTTTGATCTTGAGTTACATAAGATGAATGTCAAGATAGTGTTTCTCAATGGTGACATTGATGAGACGATTTATATGGTGAAGTAAAAAAAATTATGTTAGGAGATGTAAAGCAAATTATTTGAAAACTAAAGAAATACATCTATGGACTCAAGCACGCATCTCGTCAATGGTATTATAAATTTCACCAAGTTGTCATCTCGTTCGGTTTTGAGATGAACTTGGCTAGTGATTGTATATACCATAAGTTCAGTGGGAGTAAGTATAGTTTTTTGGTTTTATATGTCGATGACATATTGCTTGCCACTAAAGATATAACCTTATTGTACGAAACTAAGAGACTTCTGTCAAAGAAATTTGAAATGAAAGATCTTGGTGACGCCTCTTTTGTTTTAGGAATTCAAACACATTGGGAATGCTCGCAAGGTATTCTTGGATTATCACAAAAGAGCTATATCAAAAAGGTACTTAAAAGGTTTAGCATGCAAGATTGTAAGTTGATACCCCAGTGTCTAAAGGAGATAAGTTCAATTTAAGTCAATGCCCCAATAATGACTTTGACGCTATGGAAATGCAAAAGATTTTCTATGCTTCGGTTGTTGGAAGTCTAATGTATGCTCAGGTTTTACACGTCCGAATATTGCATACATTGTTGGAATGCTAGGGAGATATTTAATTAACCTAGGATTGGATCACTGGAAAGTAGCCAAACGAGTTATGTAGTACTTACAGCCAAACGAGTTATGTAGTACTTACAGAGAACGAAAGATTATATGCTCACGTACAGAAAATCGGATAAGTTGGAGATCATTGGTTATTCTGTTTTCGGTTTTGCTAGATGCCAAGATAGTAGGAGGTCACTTTGGGTTATATCTACCTGCTTGGTGGAGGAGCTATTTCTTGGAAGAGTGCTAAGCAGACACTTATAGCTTCTTCCACCATGGCAGCAGAGTTTATAGTGTGTTATGAGGCATCCAACCACAGGATATGACTACGAAACTTTGTCATGGGGCTATGCATTGTGCACTATATTGAAAGACCACTTAAGTTATTTTGTGACAACAACTCAGAAGTGCTATATTCTAATAACAATAGGAATTCTACAAAGTCGAAGCACATCGACATCAAGTTCCTAATTGTTAAAGAGAGAGTTCAGAGTAGACAGTTGTCTATACAGCACATTGGATCAAACTCGATGATTGCGGATCTACTTACTAAAGGAGTGCCACCCAAGGTCTTTCATAGCACACTGCTCATATGGGTGTTGCATCTTTTCAGGATATATAGTTTCATTAGGAGTTTGTATAATAGATGTTTTTTAGATTAGCATTTTTTTCACTGTCATTTTAGATACAATTTTTGGTTAATTTATTTGAGGTTATTTTCAGCTTTAAGATATTTGATTTATTTTCTTTGAAATTATTTAAAATTAATCTCAATAAAGCATAAGGTTGGACCAGTTGGAAATAAGCATGCGAAGATCACGTTGCTTATAATTTCAATCCTACAGATCCATGAGTGATCCATGTCATTTGGTTATTTCAGCATATGTGACCATTGATGGGTTTAGTTACGTTAATTGTAGCGAAAGACGCTTTGATCCTATATTGGTATGATTGATGGACCAGATTATTTGGGATGCATACAGTAATGATAGCAAAATTTTGAGTACTTATAAGATTAATATACAATTTTAAGGTAACATATATAGCCCAAGGGGGAGATTGTGAGGATTTTTAATCAAACATGTGGGCTTATATGTGTATAATTGTGTATAAAGGCTATTATATAAACTTGAGCCCAATTAATTAAAGTGGTCTAATATAGTTATTATATTTTGGGCTTTATGTATCTATTTTAAGTGTAAGTTTTTTATGTGTAAAGACTGAGTTTATAATTTTTAGTTTTATGATAGGCCAAACTAAAAATTAGATTAAGTTTTATCCTAATAAAAGTGGTTATGGTCTCCAAATTAAACATACGTATTTTTCTTTTCTGATGTCCCATCATCAGAGAGAAAATAGAGAGTTGAAAGAAAATTCCGAAAGAAAAGGCTACATTCTAATTTGGAAGACAAATCGTGAGATTCTAGTGCAGATTTCACAATGAATTCAGGTATGCTTTCGCTTTTATTTAATTCTTGATGATTTGATATGAACGGATGCTGACTTTAAAGAGATTAAAGACCAACATTTTCTATATATAAAAACATGTATGCGTTCAGATAAATGAAGGAGAGAGTGCAGAGAGTACTTTTCATTATTAGCTTATTAAATGGCACGTGAAATTGTTTAATTTCATGTGTTATTTAATTTTATTCACATTTTATATGAATAAAATTTAATAAAATAAGGTGAGATTTATATGTCATTAAACTAAGGTATCATCGATGAATATAGTAAAATAGTTTAAAGTCAGTACAATAATTGTTTTATCACAAGTACTGTTTGCACTGTAGATATTTCAACTTATTGAGTGGTCATTGATCAACTTTACATCAACATCATAAATCTAAAATCTATTTAAAATATCAATGAATCATAGTATCTTTGTTTTAATCATTGACCATCGACTTGGCTTAAATATTAGGTTTACCCGTAATTTTTTTAAATTTATAATATTAATTTAAAATTTAAAAAGTAGCATTAAAATATTTTAATTCTTAATTTTTAACGATAATAGTCTAACATTAAATTTTTTGTTAATATCAATGATATGGTGAATTACGTCATATTAATATTTTGTCACGTGGATATCACGTATTGTATTTATGACATATATAAATTTTATTAATAAAATAAAATATTAAACACCTTAAATGAATTATACTCTATTTTATTTTAGAGTATTTGACACTTTTAATTTATTAAATAATATTTTTTTACTTGACACAAATATTTTCACTAGTAATTAGGAGTAAGGTTATGTACTACTAAACTTTTTCATACTTTCGAATCAGTAAGATTTTTACTGAGTTGTTTGTTTGTTTGTCTGTTACTTGACACAAATATAATATATGACAATTACGTGAAAAAAATAATAATTTAAAATAGCTCGTTCTATCATTCATATTAACGGAGAAATTAACGTAATACTATTTTTGTCAAAAATTGAAATTTAGAATATTTTAGTGTTACTTCTTAAATTTTAAATTAATATTATAAAATTGAGTAAAAATTAAGATTTTTTATAATTAATCTTAAATATTAAAATGGTTGGTTGACTTTTGAGTCAACCGTATCTAAATTAAAATTTAAAAAAATGGAAAAGATAAAGATAAGGCATCATAATATGTTGTCCTGAATGTCTCGTTAAACCATTCAGTATCCTGTTGATAAAAACTGATCAGCTATGGCACAGGACTCTTCTGTTCTTGCAGGAAAGAGGTAAAGTTGTTCATTTGTTGCTTCTTCTTCAACTATCCTCCTTCTCTAACTACCACACTTCCTTTCAGGTATGCAGTGGTTACTGGAGCAAACAGAGGGATAGGACTTGAAATATGTAGACAGTTGGCTTCCAATGGGATTGTGGTCTTACTAACTTCCAGAGACGAGAAAAGGGGTATTGAAGCTGTTCAAAATCTCGTAAGCTCTGGTCTCTCCCATGACCTTGTGGTTTTCCTTTTCCATCAGCTTGATGTGGTGGACCCTGATAGCATTGCTTCTTTGGCAGAATTCATCAAATCCCAATTTCGAAAGCTTGATATCTTGGTACGATACTTCACTTTGCATTCAATTGTCGTTAGAAGAAATGATTGGAAGCGTGACGCATCTGCCTCACAGTTGTTTGAAACCTTGTGCAGGTGAATAATGCAGGGATTAGCGCTGTTCCATTTGACACAGATGTTTTCCAGAAAGCTACCAATATTTCTGGTGGCTGGGTAAGTAAACCTTCTACAAGTCTTTTGTTCTTGTTGTCAATTTATGATGAGGTTAGCAGCAGTTGGCTCAGTAACCTTTGTAACCCCGGACCCTTGAACCGTAAGCGAAAGAACATTTATTCTGTCCTGTCTTTATCTGAAGTTTTTTTAATCCTGTTGCCAGATTTTAGATGTGAAATATTTGGTTCACGGTTAGAAGAAGGTTAAAAAAAGAAGTTGGGTTTTGCAGTTGCAGCCAGATGGAGTGCAGGTCAGTTGGAAGGAAATAGCATGACAGGAGATTGATTTGACAGATAAATGCCTGGATACCAACTACTATGCTGCAAAAAGAATTGTTGAAGCTCTTCTTCCCCTCCTGGAGTCATCAGATTCAGCTAGGATTGTAAATGTTTCTTCAGACATGGGATATTTGCAGGTACTGAATCATCTTCCAGGATCATAAATGTTCAGTTTTCAGGGACTAACAAATATGCCGTATACTTCCAAAATGTGCCTGAAACTATCTCTAATGGGTCGGTGTCCAATGTACTTAACATCTGCAGAGTTGTCTGAAGTTCTTTGTTTGATTTTATTTAGAAAATTCCAAGTGAATGGGCAAAAGGAGTACTAAACGACGTGGACAATTGTTGGAAAATTTGACGACCCGAAATATGGAGGAGTGCATTTGAGGGAGAGAGAGAAAGCATTTGGCTTGAAGTAGGAGGTTCACCACTCAAATGCCCTTAGGCATTTTGATTTGGCTCCTTATAGGTTTATAAATGCTTCTCTTCTTCTTCTTCTTTTCAATATGAGATTCTTCCCGTTCAACATTCCAAACACTTCCCCTCATGTCCAACTGACCTGGCCTAATTGTGACTTGCCTTCAATTTTTCTATTTTTTTTTCTTGGGCTCCTTTTTTGTTGACCTTTGTGCCTGAGCTTGTGTTCACTTGGAGTCTCAAAGGTCTCTGAACTTATACTCTTGTTAAACCTCAGAGGCCACAGGTCTATGATGCCTGGGTCTTCCTTACTGAGCCTTCTTCATTGGACTTCACTGAGCCTTCTTCAGTGGACTTCACTGAGCCTTCTTCATTAGACTTCAGGTATTGGGTCGTAGGACTTGTCTGGTTTATAATACCTGGGTCTTTCTCACTGAGCCTTCTTCACTGGACTTCAGGTATTGGGCCTAAGCCTTTTTCATTGAACTTTAGGTATTGGGCCGCAGGACTTGTCTAGTCTATAATGCCTGGGTCTTCCTCACTGAGCCTTCTTCATTGAACTTCAGGTATTGGGCCTCAGGACTTGTTTGAATTTATGAAACCCGATCTGCCAAGATTTTCATGGGCCGAAACAAATTCGGTATGCTCTGATACCATATTGAAAAATGTGACGAGCCCGAAATATGGAGGAGTACATGTGAGGGAGAGAGAGAAAGCATTGGGCTTGAAATAGTGGCTCCTTATAGATTTATAAATGCTTCTCTTTTTCTTCTTCTTTTCAATATGAGATTCTTCCCGTTCATGCTTCTCTTCTTCTTCTTCTTTTTAATATGGGATTCTTCCCATTCATGCATCTCTTCTTCTTCTTCTTTTCAATATGGGATTCTTCTCATTCAACATTCCAACAACAATCTATGTGAAGAGAGAATTGACGAGGTGGTGAACAAGTTTAGGAGTGATCTCAAGGAAGATAAGCTAGAAGACAATGGCTGGCCTATTCACTTCTCTGCCTATACTATTTCAAAAGCTGCATTGAACGCCTACACTAGGATTCTGGCAAAAAGATACCCCAGTTTCCGTGTTAATTGCGTCTGCCCAGGCTTTTGCAAGACGGATATGACCAACAATGTTGGCATGCTCACGGCTGCACAAGGAGCTGAACATCCTTTGAGGTTGGCACTTCTGCCCAATGATGGCCCGTCAGGATGTTTCTTTGTGCAGAAAGATATCTACAATTTTTGAACCATGGCCAGGAACACACAGCAGCTTTACCTTTTTCACATTTTCCACTTTACTTTTACTGTATTCTAAGGTATTGCTGTTGTTATATAATGCAGTTTATGAAAGTTGCTCCTTTTCCTTATCCAGGTCGATTTCAGATTCGGCTATATTAGATCCAAAAGTATAATCTGAACCTAGATTAGTTTTGCATGAAATTCGTGGACGTTGAATACCTTCGCCCCCTTTTGTGGAAAACCATAGCCAAAATGAGCTAGCTGGAAAATCTAGGATAATAAATAGAATCAATGTTTTAAAAACTAAACTGAAAGTTACTAAAATTGAACTGGAAGTTAAATCAGTAGGATAATAAATTTAAAGTTTAAAAGTTTAATCAATATTAGACAGTTATAAAATTCGTTAAAGATTGAATAAAATTATAAAATTTGAAAATAATTGAAAAGACTATCCTACTTATCGAAAATTTAAAGTTTAGATGAAAAAGAAAATTACTAAATAAATATTAATCGGGTTCTTTTGGTTTATAAAAAATAATTAATTTATAAAAATTGATTGATTAATTAATAAATTGATAGGTTTTAAATTCTATAATATAATTATCACACAAAATATAATAAAATACGAATCATAATTCGTAATTGATCACCAGAATGGGATATTTCATAGTATTGTTACAAATAAAATTCTCATATGAGATCAGCTAAGTAAATTTGTTCTCTATCAAACGCTCATATGTTTTTTTAAGTATCTTATACTTTAATTTATGAGATCGACTGCTTTTTTCATAAGAAAGAAATTAGTATGATAGTCTTTTTACATTTCATTAATGTCCAGTTTCAATAGAGTAATAAATAGAAACAATTTAGAGATAATACATAAAGGTAATATAAGTCTAATAACTATGATATCAACGTAATTTCATTTTTAATAAATATTTATCTCGTAAGTTTTATCATATTCATCTAAATTTAAATACATATATTATACTAAATACTTATTTTGTTTAGGTATCTCCATACTTAGTCTATCAAATCGATCACTTTCTTTCTAAGAAATAAACATAAATTATGTTAACCTTTTTACATTCTATTAATATCTAGTCTCAATAGAGTAATAATCAGAAACAATTTAGAAAAATATGTAAATATAATATAAATTTAATAATTATGATTTCTTTATAATTTTATTTACAATATATATTTATCTTATAGTCTAAATATATATAATATAAAAAATACTTTTAAATAATCACTTCAACAGACCATAACCAATCGATGATTGACAAATAAGGCATAAACTTACAAACTTCTAATCATAAAGTGGATTTGCTTCTATGGAAAGAGAAGGAGAGGGACATGATCTTCTGGCCCCTTTACTCACGTAAATGGATAGCTGAGATACAATGGGATATGATAGGAAAAGAGTAAAGGGGCAGAGGATTTGAGGGGAGAAGGAGAAGGAGAAGAAGAAGGGAAGGTATTAATGATCTTTGTGCTTTCCAAATTCCAATACTAATGATTTGTTTTCATCGTCATACAGCTAAGAGAATTATGATGGCTTTTCCGATATCTCCTAGTTGCTGACAGGTAACAGTTACACATACCTGCTGTACCCAGGAAAGGACCAAATGGTCTAGAAAGTTGGGTTCAAGGTAAGTTCTTTTCTTCTTTGTTAACCGATACAAAAGATGTAAATTGGTCTCCTCGTACACTTTACTGTTCCTGATGTTAACTGAAGGAGACAGGCTATAAGTTCAGGGATATAGAATATGCTCAAGAGGAGGAAAACAAAACATGAAGAAACAAATCGACCTTTTCTCTTTGTTGGCAGGTAACGTCGCGTTGTATGACCTGGTTCTTGTCAGGGTACTATATAAGAAACCACATTGAAGAAGTATTGGAGTCACAGTATTTCACTGCAAAATCTATTGAAGGAACAACAAACAGGTTGCAATTAGTTATACTCTTGATGATAATTTGAACTGTCTATTGATAAAATTTTCGTGTTTTGTCAGGTATGCAGTGGTTACAGGAGCAAACAAGGGACTTGGATGGGGTATAGTTAAACTGTTGGGATCCAAAGGGATCATGGTGGTGCTAACTGCTAGAGATGACAAAAGAGGCCTTCAAGCTGTTGAAAAACTTAAACAATTTGGTCTTTCTGATCACGTGGTTTTTCATCAGCTTGATGTGGCTGATGATGCAAGTGAAGCATCACTGGCAGATTTTATCAAAACCAAGTTCGGAAAACTTGATATTCTAGTAAAAAATTCCTATCCTTTCTCCTAATTCCTGCTGATTTAGAGTATTCCTTACTCGGCTTTTCCTTTCTTCTTTTCCTGCAGGATTGAATTCTGAAATTCATTCAGAAGAACCTTGTTAGATTCTGATGACCTGTTACAAAGTATTCGACGAAACCTGAGATGAATGGTGTTGGTTCTCTACGCAGGAGTTGGTGGAAGCATTATGGACTCCAAGGTCTTAGAGACTGCAACATTTTTAGGCACCCTTGTAAGCATTAGACCGAACTAAATCTTCAGAATTGAGTAACCATTTGAGGATAATGATACCTCATCTGATTCTTCATCTTCATACAGGCTCAGAGTTTATAATAGTTCCTGACAGATTTTGAGTCTCTTCACATTAATGCAGGAAGACATGGATGTGAAACTTACGAGTTAGCAAGCGAATGCCTACAAACAAACTACTATGGTGCTAAGAAAACTATTGAAGCTCTGATTTCCCTTCTCCAGTAACCCGACTCTCCCAGGATTGTTAACATTTCCTCTGAAATGGGAAGATTACAGGTATGCTTTCCAACAAAAATTCTGATCTTTCCTTGATCTGTGATGTCTCATAACTTCATTCTCGTTCTCTGTTATAATTTAAAATAGGCCTACGGGCCCATACGAGAAGGAAAGTTAGATTACATACAAGTCTAAGTGAGGTTCCGTCCTAAAACCAATTGGTGATAGATGGAGTAGCCCACTAGATTTATATATTAATCTTCTTTCCTCTCTTTCTCCAATGTGGGACAAACTCCCACTTTTTATATTTCAACACACCCCTCACGTGTGGGTCTAACACGTGACATAATCTATCATTTTGAGGTGTTAACGATTAACATAAGAGCAACCTGCTCTGATACCAAATTACCGTGCAAGAAAGCGGATTTGACATCCAATTAGAAAATAGGCCATGAATTTTGTGCTGCCAGAGCTATTACCAATCGAATTGTATCATGCCGTGCAACTGGAGCAAAAATTTCAGTGTAATCAACCCCATACTCTTGCTTGTATCCCTTTGCCACCAAACGCGCTTTACACCAATGGTTTTGTGCCCTTTTGGAAGGTCACAGAGTTGCCAAGTATTATTTCTTTCTATGGCTTCAATTTCATCATCCATTGCCTTCCTCCATTTTGATTCTTTGACAGCACTTTCAAAAGTTGTCGGATCACAATCTGCAAACAAGGCAAAATGAGTGACAGATTCTTCATTATAATTAACTCCCGTTACCTCATAATCTTTCATCCAAGCAGGTCTTTTTCGAGTTCGAAGAGAAGATTGAGCTGAAGCTGCTGCTGTCCTGCTTGTTGGTGAATGAATTTCAGAAGTTACTGAACTTTCTTCAGCTGTCGGAACATTATTTGCTGAAATTTCAGTTGGCTCCACTTCTTTTTCAACTTCATCATCAAGAATAATTGGAGTTGGCTGCTGCCCATTCCAATCCCAAATGCTTTCTTCATCAAAAACCACGTCTCTGCTTATCACAATCTGATTTGTCAATGGATTGAACAATTTAAATGCTTTGGATGTCTCACTAACACCCAAAAAAATACACTTCTCACTCTTGTCATCAAGTTTTTTTCTTCTTTCATTTGGGACATGTACATATGCTATGCAACCAAAGATTTTAAAATAATCCATAGTCGGTTTTCTACCGCTCCAAGCTTCTTCCGGCGTCATATTTTGAACAGCAAAAGTAGGACTTCTGTTCAGTAAATGAACACTCCAAAGTACAGCTTCAGGCCAAAAAGTCCTTGGAATTCCTCCCCTAGCAAGCAAGCATTTTACCATATTAAGGATGGTTTTGTTTTTCCTTTCTGATACACCGTTTTGTTGTGGTGTATAAGCAGTTGTAAGCTCTTTACGAATTCCTTGAGCTTCACAAAAACTCTCAAATTCATTTGAGCAGTATTCACCACCACGATCCGTGCGAAGAGTTTTTATTACTTTCCCACTTTCTTTCTCAACCCGTGCCTTGAAACTTTTAAAAATTCCAAAAGCTTCAGATTTTGCCTGTAAAAAATAAACCCACGTTTTCCGACTATAATCATCAATGAAAGTAATTAGGTATCTTTTACCTCCATTTGAAAATGGTTTTATCGGTCCGCAAATGTCGGAATGAATCAGCTCCAAAACGTCATTAGCTCTCCATGACTTTCCTTGAGGGAATTGAGAACGAGGTTGTTTACCAACAACACATTCTTCACAAACTTTTGATGGAGCATTTCTTTGAGGGAGTCCACTTACCATATTTTTCTAATGAAGAGTTTTTAATCCATTGAAACTCAAATGGCCATAACGAAAATGCCATAACCAGCAAACATCTTTCACTTCAGCAATAAAACATGATTGAACACTTTCAACTTTCAAAGGGAACAATCTTTTTGAGTTCATTGGAATAAAAGCAGTGGCTCCTCTAGAAGGATCATATATTTCACAAGCTCCATTTTGAATAGTGATTATATAACCCTTTTCTTGCAACTGCCCAGCACTTAATAAATTGCTTTTCAAGCTAGGAACATAAAGCACGTTAGCAATTTTTTTCTATAAAACCATTCTTGGTCCTAATTTTTATATCACCCTTCCCCTTCACATCTACAATAGATAAATCACCAAAACTTACTGTAGATTGAAAATTTTCATTTAGATAAGCAAAAGAAGACTTACTTCCACACATATGATTGCTGCAGCCAGTATCAACATACCAAATATCGGAGTCAGATTTATCATTTGTTTGAATAGCCATCAAAAGAGTTTCTCCTTCATCATTTTCTGCATAATTTGACTGCTCTCTTTTGTCAGCATCATTCGGCAACTTGGTTCGACATTCGGAGCGATAATGACCAAATTTATGACACCTGTAACACTCAATTTTGGATTTGTCATATTGTTGATCACGTCCTCTTCCTTTGTTCTGCTCATCACCTTTAGAATTCCTGCTAGTGTTTCCATTGCCTCGACCTCCTCTTCCTCCTCTTCTCCCTCTACCCCTGCCTCTTGAATTTGAGGAAGGAATAAAGGTAGAAGCTTTCAAAGCTTGTTGTTCCATGTTTGAACTTCGGTTCATTTTCTGCTCATGCACCAATAAAGAGCTTTGCAATTCGTCGAGGGACATTAAATCTATGTCTTTTGACTCTTTAATAGAGCACACAACATAGTCGTACTTTGGCGTTAGAAAGCGTAAATCTTCTCCACAATGGTCACATCATCCATCTTCTCACCATGGGATCGCATCTTGTTACATATCTCCATGGTTCTAGAGCAATAGCTAGTCACAGATTCACTATCCTTCATCTGCAGAGTTTCAAAGTCTCTTCTCAAAGCTTGAAGTTGTGCACGTTTTACTCTAGCTGTGCCTTGGTACTTCTTCTTCATTGAATCCCATATATCCTTGGAAGTTTCTTTGCAAAGAATAGTTTCCAAGATAGAACGTTCAATAGCTTGAAAGAGATAATTCTTCACCTTTAAATCTTTCAGCTTTCTTGCTTCAAACTCTGTCTTTTGGACATCTGTCAAAGTTTCACCTACTGCTGGTGCACCAATTCCATTTTCGAAAATTGTCCAGTGTTCTTTTGAACGCAGGAAGTTTTCCATCAACATGCTCTAATGATCATAGTGACCATCAAAACGTGGAATTGCTGCCTGTATAAAATTCGTTTCTGCCATGAAACAAATAATAAAGCTGCTGCTCTTTTTTTTTCTCTAACCTCACGTGTTTCACTCTCTTAGCTCTAATACCACTGATAAATTGCCAGAAAATAAAAATAAAAGTAAAGAGAGAAGAAGATGCTCAAGATACTACACTTCCATTAAGCAAGATGACAGCCTTTATATAGGCTTACAAAGAGCAAAAGAAAATCTTAACTGAAAAAAAATCAGCTGCAACGTGACCATGTTCTGCTGAACATTATCAACAAGATTCCTAGAAAATAGGACTCGAACTTTGAATAAGAAACAAATATTGAAAAACAACTTAATTGAAATAACATAAAACAAATAAACTAAATTATTCAACAATCCCTCCCTTAAACTGAAAACTCAAAAGCTTCAGTTTAAAGATCTGCATCTTCTCTGCTGCAAACACCCATCAAACTCCTCAAATTCAGGAAGGAATGTAACTTGAGAGACTTTGTAAATATGTCAGCAAGCTGATCTTCACTTGGACAATACTTCAATTCAATTTTTCCTTCATTACACAAATCTCTCAAAAAATAATACTTCACGTCAATGTGCTTGCTCCTTCCATGTAGTACTGGATTCTTGGAGAGTTTAATTGCTGAACTGTTGTCACAGAATATTGTGGTAGCTCCTTCTTGTTTGAGCTGTAACTCTTCAAGAATTCTCCTTATCCAAATGGCTTGACAAGCACAAGA
>JANZXP010000004.1:2117961-2130393 GCA_027576715.1 Erythroxylum flavicans
CATAATTTTTATTGATAATTAATTTTAATTTATTAAATATATAATCTTGAATTAAATTATTCATAATTTTATTAATAATTAAATAATTAAATAATATACATTTAGATGATAGTAAATCAGATTATGAAAAAAACAAAAACAAAAAACATAAATCGCTTTTTATGATTTTCATAATTTTTGAAAACAAGAAGAAACTAATACTAAAAACGAAAAATAAAAACTCAAACAAACAGATTTTTTTATTAAATTTAAAAATAAAAACAAAAAAACCAAAAATTAAAATAAAAACAAACACCCCCTAAAGTGTATTGTAACGTGAGATATAATATTCAGATTCAATTTTAAAAATCTTCAATTATATAACTTTTTAATTCAACTTTTAATTTTTAAAACGTTAATTCACACTTTTTTACACAAAAAAGGTCTTCAGTTTTGCTTGCACTTCAGATCTAATGTTTGAAGAGATTGGAGAAGTTTTGAAAAGATTATTAAATAAAAATTAATTATATTAATTAATAAATTAATAAAAAATAAAAATTGGACGATTTTTAAAATTTTTCAAATTAAATTTTAGACTTTCAAACTTAAATTTAATATAAATTTTAATAATTTTAAATCGAATTGATTTGAAGTCAAATTTAATTATCACTTCTAATGTTAATTTATCACTTTTAAGAAAAATCCAAAACTTGAATTAGATTAAAATATAAATTTCAAATTAAGAATCAAATAGACCACCCTTATTTTCCCTATATCAATTATCAATTAAAATAAATTTATTGATATAATTCCAAATTAAACTAAAATAATTTAAGTAGCTGTTATTGTTTATATATATAAAATCGGAAACTAGAATTAAAAACATATAAAAATTTAAAATTTTGACTCATTAAATAATTTATTTAAAATATATTATTTACAAATTAATTTATTATTTAATAAATATTTACTGTTCATGATATTTGAGAATAAATTTAACAATGATGTGAAAAAGGAAGTTTCCAAACGAAGTTCTTGAAGCTCTGTCGGTTGCCAAGAAATTTCCGCCCACATAAAACAACGGCCTTAACGGTCGAAGTAACTGCCAATTCATATTTGCACACAGTGTCACAAATCCCTCTATTTAATAAATAATAATAATAATAAAGTTCATTTTTCACATGTAATATGTGAAACTTTTAATCTAAGTATTAAGATTTTTAAAGGATTAGATTTTTCTTATATATATTTTTAATCTTATCGTAGCTAATACATAAGAC
This sequence comes from Erythroxylum flavicans, assembly GCA_027576715.1. Classification (NCBI taxonomy): domain Eukaryota; kingdom Viridiplantae; phylum Streptophyta; class Magnoliopsida; order Malpighiales; family Erythroxylaceae; genus Erythroxylum; species Erythroxylum flavicans. The sequence goes on from JANZXP010000004.1 coordinate 2,119,221, forward strand.
TCATTGCATTGCAATGATTCGAAGAGGGTCATTGATATACGTAACATCTCTCATGTATTTTTACAAAGAGAGTATTTCCGTTATCCCTAGGGTGGTCGGATTAATAGAGTAAGGAGATATAAGGCCAAAAGGTCTTGTGTTTGAATATCCTACTTACACTTTCTGGATCGAGTCTGTTATACAAGGCTTGTTTAGTGCGGAGTACCCAATTGTTGTGATTTACATATTATTACGTCAATCCAGAAGTTTTACTCAATACGCATGCAAAGGACAAGGACTATGAGTTCCTCCGTTTAAAAAAAAAGTACTTTCGTGATTAAAACCTCTGGTCACAAATGAACAACTGATTCAAGACGTTCCCTCAAGTTTTTTACTATCAATTAAGTGATAATATTTTTCATTAATTTTAAATAAATAATTATCATTGTTCATAATATTATTTTTGTATGAGCTTATCAGAAATAATCTTTCTATCAATTAACGATAAAATTGCATATTTCTGGACTGTAATCAGTGAGACTTCCGTTGATTTATTTTTGTTATTATTATTGTTGATAATATTTTAAATAAATAATTATGAATATTAAAATTATATTAACAAAAAATTAAACGTTTAGGTTGTTATGTTATTTATATCATCTTTTAAATTAAAATATTTGACTTTTAAAAAATTAATTACAATTTTAAAAAAATTAATATTATGGAAAATTTTAAAAATTATTTCGTAAAGGAAAGAAAAAGAGAAATTTAACGCCGTCGTCTATAACGGCGTCAAATCAGAGCATTGGATCTGTTCTTCGGTGGTTGAAGAAACACCGAAGGACCGATCTCCTAATCTTCCCTTACACTCCACCGGCTGTACTTTTGGCGCTCTCAAGCTACGCTTTTTAACTCCCCAAGGATCCATAATTTCCACCATTGATATTTGCTTCAATTTCAACGCATTTAAGCTCCCAATTCCTTCAGTTTGGTACGTCTTCTTCCACGGTCCATTGTCTTTTTCTCAATCTTTTACGCGCATTGTTTGATTCGTTTAACATTGGTAGACTCTTATCAGTTCCAATGGCTGTGAGAAAACCCGGTTTGATCGCTTTGTTTGATGTTGATGGAACTCTTACTGCTCCAAGAAAGGTATCGGAACGGTTCGTCTGATCCGTTTTGTTGTTAAAGATTTGAGCTTTTAACCTGGTTCCTTATTTGGTTGATGAACTAAAACTTTGTTTTCGGTGACCGACAAATGTTCCAGGAAGTGACAGCAAAGATGTTGGAGTTCATGCAAGAACTTCGCAAGGTACTAAAGTTGTTGATCTCTAATCCTTGTGTATACCCTTGTACTGAGTTTTGACTAATTGCAGGTTGTTACTGTGGGTGTGGTGGGCGGATCTGACCTCTCTAAGATAACGGAGCAGCTTGGGAAGACAGGTTTGCGTCAATTGTCTTACAATTTTGTGAATGTGAGAGACTTTATAGAAGAAAAGTTTAATTCAAATTGGCTATTATGCAGTCATTAATGATTATGATTATGTCTTCTCTGAGAATGGACTTTTGGCTCATAAAGATGGAAAACTTATTGGCACGCAGGTACATTGTTCACTGAGCAAACGATATCTCTGTATTTGATCTCTAGCACAGTAATAAATTTTCAGATTTTACTTGTCCTTCGGTATTGATGTGTAGTTAATCTGATGGAATATGCATTTCTCTGTTGTCAGAGCTTGAAGTCATTTCTTGGAGAAGAAAAGCTCAAGGTAGAGTCCTTCTTTCTTTTACGGTATATCTGGAGTGCTCAACTAGATAGTCTGAATTTCTTCAACTCACAGAAGTTGGATAACCTAAGGAATCTAGTGTTGAATGAAATACTATCTTGACGAACTCGATACTCATCTGAGCTTGTTACTTGAAGTAATGACATGTGCTCTACATGAAATAGTGTTAGTTTTTCAGAAACATCTCATTTAACCTTCTACTTTGTATCTGGAAACAAACTAACTATATGTTAGATTTGGGGAGGGATATTTTATGACACAATATCGGGTGGTAACCAAAGCCCCCAAATTGGTTAGAATGTTTACTCGCATAGTCTTATTAATAATATCAATATCTTATTCTGATGAACTGTTATTGCGCAGGAACTTATTAATTTCACACTTCATTATATTGCTGACCTGGATATCCCAATTAAAAGGTGAGTGTGGCAGATGTATAATTGTCAACTTTTTCATACATATCAAGCTGAAACTGAAGTGCATAATGTGTCTGACTTACATTCCAATAATTCACATAGGGGAACCTTTATAGAATTTCGGAGTGGGATGATTAATGTATCACCAATTGGGCGTAACTGCAGCCAAGAAGAAAGGGAAGAGTTCGAAAAATATGACAAGGTGAGTCATTCTGCCCAAGTAACTGGAGATTATGTTGGGACTTTCTTTTTTGTTTCAAATTTGGTCTGCACTATTTATGTGTTGAAACACATATCAAAATTGAGTTTTCAGGTTCACAACATCCGGCCCAAAATGGTGTCTGTGCTTCGTGAGAAGTTTGCTCACCTTAATTTGACATTTTCAATAGGCGGACAAATAAGCTTTGACGTGAGTCACTCAATACCTTGTTCATAATTCTTTATATAGCTGGTTACATTGAAGTTGATTCTGAAATTGCCATCATAAATATTAGTGATAGATGATTCTTGTAACAGGTTTTCCCTCAAGGTTGGGACAAGACATACTGCCTGAGATACCTTAATGAATTTAATGAGATTCACTTCTTTGGGGATAAAACTTACAAGGTTGTCCTCTTCTTCCTTACCCTTCACTACTGTTTGTGACTTCTTTCTAGATTTCAATATTTATTGAGCTGCAATAATTTGAATTATCAAATGTCGTGCCTCGAACTAAACTGTTATTATTCTAAAAGGAAGGGTTCCTTCTCCGGAAGTAACTTACCCTTATTTATTGATCCTGTCAAAGTGGCTTATTGTCAATGCTGAAATGATTACTATTTTGGTTATGAATCATATTCTCTGGATTATATCTTCAGGTAGACTACCCTTGTAATGACCTAATGATCCTAGTGCTTTTCTGATGTTCTTTTGAGCAGGGAGGGAATGATCACGAGATTTTTGAATCAGAACGGACCATCGGTCACACAGGTCAGCGAAGAGTTAATTGTAAAGTAATTAGTTGTCCCCATGAATTGACATAGGAAAGTAGAATCATCTCATCTCATCTTCAAACCTGATAAACTGAAATGAATTAAGACCTTTTTGCATCTCTCATGTACCTGTGCTAGGTGTTCTGATATAGTTATTGGTATAATCCATGGTGGCTATTTTGAAACATCTTTTTTGATTTTCTGATTCCAATTATGCTGGAGCCGTCATATACTGTATCTGAAGCATTATTCTGCACATTGGAGGGTCAAAGCAGTTTTTTTAGCTGCCTGTTTATTATGTAAACTGATCTCAACTTCTCATTTTGGTTTCATTACAGTAACCAGCCCAGAAGACACAATGAACAAGTGTAAAGCTTTGTTCTTTTCAAATCCCTGAAGTCAATGGATAATGTTTGTGGTTTTTTTCACGTGTACGATTTGTATTTTCTAATTTTATGAGAATAAAAAAACAGATAAAGATAAATAGAAATGCATCTTAAAGATGTCTATGTTTCATTTAATTCCAATTCCGTTTCATTATCCCTATTGTATTGAGATTGATTGTGAACTGCTGCAAAGCTCAACTGTAATGTTTATAAAGCCCTTCCTTATGTGTGAGGAACTTATGCCTAATGGGCCAGCCTGGGCCAGGCCTTGTGAAAAATCCGAACTCAACTTATGCCCAATCAAATTTTGTGCTTTTCGTTTTTCTTTTCACATTTCAAACTGAGTTTGGCTTGTTCAAGTATGGATGTCCCCGAGGCCCAATGGGCCATTAGTCAGGTCGGGCCGTTGCTTGTCTACACCTTTTAATTTTTTTAACAAAACGATGTCGTTTTGCACATTCCTTCAAGCCGCAGGTTGGGACAAAGTTGGTTCAAGTCAGGCCCAAACCCGATCTGGTCAAGTGATCCTGACCTGTGACTCGACTAACTTGGGTTAAAGTTGGACTGAACCAGGTCAGGCCAAGATTGTCATCCCTAATTCAAGTCGACCCTTTTAATCCCAACTTAAACTCAAAATTTGATCAATTTCAACTTTATTCATTAACATCTTGACCTGCATGTAAATGTCAACGCTAACCAAAATAACATAACAATTGCAAGTTGTAATTTATTCATTATTTTAAAATTTTAATCGGTTTAACAGTGATATTTTTGAACCAGTTAATTTTTTGATTTGATTTTTAATTTTTTAGTTTGATTTAGTTTAATAATTATTGTTATTAATTAATTGGCTAGTTTTCATAATTAATTAGTTTTTATAAATTAAAATAAATCATTCTTTTTCAATTAAAATTTTTAATTTTATATTTTTTTGATAATTTTAAAAAATTTTCAATTTATAAAATCGTTAATTAATTTTATGATGATTTAATACTAATTAAATTTTTAAACATTACATTTTTTATTTTACTATTTTAACTAATGGTCTAGTTATAAACAATAGATTATATTTAATAGATGACAAGCAATTTATTACAAATTTTTGTAATAGAAATAAACAATAAAGAACAATTTTTAAAAATTATTATTAAATTTTGTTTGTTTTATGTAACGCCAAAAAACATAATAAAAAGATTAATATCTTATTACTAAATTTCATTATAGTAATAATTTATAAACATTAAAACATTAGTCTTATTTAAAACTTTCATTCCACCCTTACCTGATCGTGTAATGACCCAATGGCCGGCGATGAAAACCCTAGATTCTTCGTTGCCGTTCACGTCGGCGCCGGGTATCATTCTCCGTCAAATGAGAAAGCCTTGAGGTCCGCCATGAGGCGTGCCTGCTTCGCTGCTGCTTCTATTCTCCGAAAGGTTCTCCTTTTATTTTTTTTTCTTTTTCTATCAGATGTATTAATCATCTAAAGGTCGGTTTTTGTTCTGTTTTGTGCAAATTTAGCGTTCCAGTGGGTGTATAGACGCTGTTACGGCAGCCGTTCAAGTTTTAGAGGTATCCAATTCCTTTTTCCTAAGAAGACGTGCTGTTTTCTAAAGATCAGATTATAAGAACTTTGAAACCTCTGTTCTCTTAATGTTGTCGACAATACATTTCGTCATTTTCTTTAATGTTTATTGAACCTCTTTTGGCTTTATATCGTGATAAGTGGCTGGTCCAATGAATTGTAACAGAGAGCTTACGACATATTTTCACTGTCCACTTAAGTGACAGCCAAGACATTTTTTTTTTTTTGGAAGAAAGTAACATGACAGCCAAGACATATGCTTGAATTATGTAGTTCATTTGTCAGCCTTTTGTTTATCTTGTATCTGTACTATGTTTCACTCGCTGCTGCTTAATATTACTATGGCATTGTTGTTTGATTGAAGGATGATCCTTGCACAAATGCGGGTCGAGGTTCTAATCTGACTGTAGAAGGCCATGTTGAGTGTGATGCTAGTATCATGGATGGTGATTCTGGAGCATTTGGAGCTGTTGGAGCTGTTCCAGGTACTGCAGAGCATTAACATTGCTCAATGTGCAATAACAACTCCTCACATTTTAATCAATCATTTATATTTTTGATGATTTTATTGAGTATATAATTTTTTTTAGTTGTAGATCAGGTGTACGGAGTGCCATTCAGATAGCTGCAATGTTGGCCAAGGAACAAATGATCGGATCCTTATTGTTGGGTCGAATACCTCCTATGTAATTATTTTGACATCTTGTTTATAGCTTTTTGATTGTGAAGTTTTATGTTTTTTTCTGTTCCAGTTAGTAACTTAATTGCTATGCCTGCAGGTTCTTGGCTGGTGAAGGTGCTCGTGAGTGGGCAAGGTCTAAAGGTGTTACATTGCCAGCAACTATTGAAGAGGCCAACAAGGTTTGATTTGCTTTCTTGCCTTGACTCGTCTAAGAATAAATCTACTTTTCTCTTTATCATCTTCATGGACCAGTTCTGAAACTCTATTACTATCTATTCTGTTATAACTGCCTTGGTATGAACCATTTGAATTTTGAAGATGCTGATTCTTTGAAACAGTGGCTAGTGACTGAAAGGGCCAGCACTCAATGGAAAAGGTACAGAAAAATGCTTTTTAATGCTGATGCCAAGGTCTCCACTGATGAGGGAACTTTTCTTTCAAATCCTCAGAAGACCACAGAAGTTTCAGGTATTCTTGCAATGTTTGAGGTAGCATGCTTACATTTCTTTTCATTCTGGACATTAGCATTTTGTTTACCTGAATTGTATTTTTGTTTCAAAGAAACTGAAGATTGGTCATCTGCTTTATTGTCTTCATTTAAGAAGCATCAAGAAATTGCTATCCTCTTCATCCAAATAGTGAAACTGGCCTCTCCCTGGCCATCTTGCACTCTTTCACTCAATATCTGAATTTTAAGTCTAATATTTTTCCGTGGATGTTAAGAAGTAAATTTTAAGTCTAATAATGTGTGGAAACTGAGAGCCACTAAAAGCTTGTTTCCATGCTATGCTGGTATTCTTCCACTTGATTCCTTGATAATGTATGTGTTATGCTTCTGATATAGTCTTGGAGCTATGTCGAAATGCTGATGTTTATGGACAGTTGCATTTGTATTCCTGAGCCATCTAACTCAATTTTGTGACCTTTCAAAAGGGAATGATATCTGTCAATCATCCACCACAAATGAGTTTGAAGAGGACAGTATCATGGATACCGTTGGAGTTATTTGTGTTGACAATGAGGGACATATAGCTTCTGGAACCTCTAGTGGTGGTATAGCACTCAAGGTAATGAATAAGGGGTATAACATGAAAATATATTTTAATTATGCCTTAGATGCATTTATTGATTTTATAGTGCTGTCATAAAACTGACCCAGGTTGGTGGGCGTGTGGGGCTAGCAGCTATGTACGGTTCAGGTTGTTGGGCTTCTTCAAAAGGTCCATTTGGGGCCCCATTCATTGTTGGTTGTTGTGTTTCTGGCGCTGGTGAATACCTAATGAAAGGATTTGCTGCTCGAGAGTGCTGTGTTTCATCTTCAATGTATGATTTCCTTCACTTGGAACTGCCTTTGGTTGGCTTTTTAAGTGAACCGTGATTTCCTCCCAAAGAAAGTAAGAAAGTAGCAAAGAAAGAAATTGTCTAATTTGCATGCTTTTGATAGAATAATCAATCCAGTTGTCAGTTGAGAAAGAGGGGTATTTCGGCTCAGTATTAACGTAGTTGCTATGAATCTTTCACTAGTATGTAGTTGAGACTTATTTCTTTACAAGAGATTCCCCCATGTATTCTAATGCTTTTACTTGTAGATTTACTAAGATGCTATATGTGATGATGGTGTTTGAATCAGATAGTTATTTGTTCATGTGTAGCCATAAAGAACATTATGCCTGATTGTAGCTACTCACAAACAGTTCTCAGGCTGGTCCTGCTTCTGCTAGCATGAAAGTTTTACGTTCAATAATTTCAAGCAGTGCTCCAAATAATGCTGATAAAAGTTCAGGGATTCTCCTCGTGCAAGCTGATGCTCCTGCAATGGTGAGATCCAGAAGTTTGCCCTTTTCAATCCACCGATGATGTTGACCTACTAATTTTGTTTCTTCAGGCTCCAGAGGATTCACCAACACTGAAAGCAATAGAGATAGCAGCTGCTTATTCTTCTTCATCCTTTGGGATTGGATACCTTGGAAGTTCTATGAAACGGCCCAAGTTATGCAAACCTAATTGAGCTTTATTGTTCAACCAATATTGAATCAATTTATCATCTTTCCTTAGGATAACTGAAATTGTATTTAGCATATTAAAACTAGAATGCTTGTCTTTCTATGCATTGCAGGTTTCTGTTCTACGTAGTACAAAGCAGCAGAGCAGAAATGGGATTGACCATTTTGAAGCAAGGATTGTATCTTTATAGCACAGCATATGACCTAGTGTAATTTTATTGAACTGACTTTGGGGATTTAAACTTTTATAGATGAATTAATTTGAGGACTTTTCGAGTGGCATTATCTTGGACATTGCACAGAGTTTCTTGATGGATAGATCTCTAATGTGAAGCTTCATAAGATTTCATCCTAATCTCTTTGTAACATGGAAGCAGCCATTAAATACTACATGGAAACATACAGAACAGCTTCGTAAAGGAAAATGAAAGCATGAGCTAAAACACAGATGAAAAGAAGAGGTTACATAATCACATTTACTTGGTTTTCCCCAACGGTGAATGTGGTGTTGAGTTGTAAACTCTGTGCTATATAATACACGAGCGATCTGTCTCCAAGGCAAGCAAATCTTAATCGCCTGACTCAATTTGGTCAGTGAAGATAATGTGGTACCATCAATTGCATTAATGGTCAGTGAAGAAGTAGTTTTCCCTCTTTGCTGAGCTGAGAGTATTAGATTGAAGGATAGCTATGGTCATTGGACCAACTCCACCAGGAACAGGACTACAGGAGTGACAGCTGAGGCAATCTTGCAGCCCTCTTCATAGCAAACATCTCCAACCAGCCGGAAACCTGGACTGTTAACGTCCTACCGATGCAATTCGACTAAAACATCAGGTGCAATAGCAGCAAAGTGATTTTAACTCTAAAAGGTTAATTAAACCTCCTTATCCTTCCAATGGTGATAATATTGACTGAGTTGCAATAACAAAAAGCCGAAAAGTTTCATCAGCATAACAATCACATCTAAGAAACTAGTTTCAGCTCAGTTCAACTGGATTAATCCCAACATCAATCATCACTGCACCAGGCTTGATCCAGCTTCCCATCACCGAGTTTGCCCGTCCTACAGCAGAGATCACTATGTCTGCTTGTTTGGTGATCTCCTCAGGGTTCTTGATTCTTGAGTGAACAATACTTACAGTAGCAGCTTCCCTCTACCAACATCAGAAGATCAATGCACACTTAAGTGAAGATGAAAATAGGGACGAGAGCACGAAAGTAATCAGACCAGATTATAACTTTCAATGGAAACAGGAGTTACTTGAGGCAACAAAGCAGCTGGCATCCCTACAATATTGCTCCCACCAATGACTCCAGCCTTCTTCCCTTTGATTTGAACTCCATACCTATGCAAGAACTCCGTGCAGCCGTTACACTTAACAAACATCGGTTCTCTTCCTCGAAGTGCAAGTCGGCCAATGTTGATGGTTCTCTTCCTCGAATCGCAAGTTGGCCAATGTTGACGGGGTGGAAACTATCCGCATCTTTTCCAATGCTGACAGCATTCAACACATTCTCCTCAGTCATATGCTGGTGCAGAGGGATTAACGTTTCAATACAGTTAGGTGCAACAAACATTCCAATTTCTTATCAAACTATGATTCGATCTCAACTAAGATAGACCCTTGAAGCAATCCATTCCTTAAGAAATGATCTAGAATCAGACCGGAAGTAGAGGCAACTGCACAAGGATGCCATGAACTGAAAGATCATCATTGAAACCTAATATAAACTTGATAACTTCATGTTCTGATGAATCTGCAAGCAAATGCACGTCGAAAGAATTGATCCGACAGATTCGCAAGCTTTCTTCTTATTGGGTACATAAGTTGCTGAGTCTTTCCTATCCCCAACAAGCAGTACCGCCAAACCCCGAACGACACCTATTGCATCTTTCATTCTTGACACTTCACTAGCAATCTCCTCTGTGGTTTGCTTAGCCACCATTTTGCCATCAATCACCTCAGCAGAACCCTCAGGAACAGTTGCAGCTACACAAGAAACAAAGTAGTTTTAGTTATGTCACATACATGTTCGATAGAATGCTTCAACGAACGAAATCCCTTTGACGAATCAACAATGCCGGAAAGTTCCAATCTTTGCATGAGCGTAGCCTTTATGACCGGAGATGGAGTAGTGGAAGAGCAGCCAGCGGAGAGGGGTCTCAGGGGAGTGAAGGGTCGATGTGAAAGACGGCCGACCAAAGCGGAGGAAGAGAACGTCATTCCGGTGAACAATACGCCGACCAAAGGGAATAAGTCGAGCCGTTGTGGAGGAAGAGGTATCACTGAAAGTCACAGAGGCCATGGAAGTAAAAGGTGTTGTATTTGAAGTGTTAACCGCTAAAAAGGGTTTTGAATTACTGCTTCCAAATAGCTTGACGCCAATCACACCTCAAGCATCAAAAATGGTGTTGCCGTAGGTTGAGGAAGAAGAAGACTTGCTGAAGGATGTCGAGGGGACGAGTCTTTTGAATAAAATATAAAAACAAAATTGTTATTACTAGATTAATGTTAATAAATAGAAAATTCAAAATAAGAATGGGAATTATCTATTATATAGATAAATAAATGTAATAATTAATACAAATTATAGTATGCATTGAAATAAAATATATTATTATATTATACTATATTTTTTATTCTTTTTTATTTTTTTGTCCTTGCCTAATTACGTGAATCATTTAGAAATAATATCTATGTTAGTTATTTTCATTCTACACCGGCGACAGAAACCACCGGACAGACCGCTAATTCTCAGGCACAGGTACCGGAGTCCACCGAAGACGAGTATGGCCCCTGGATCCAAGTCACCAGGAAAACAGCCCACCCGCCGGCTCGATCTTCCCCGCAACAACCCAACAGGATAACACGAGAAGGTACATCCAGGAGCGGGTCGCGATTCGACGGGTTGTCAGAGGACGCAGACGCAGGCGGCGCAACGGCACACATCCCAACGGCTTTCTTCGCAGGTCCCAGTGACGCGTCCAGAAAGCGTGTCTCGTCCTCGTTTAAGGACGAGACCAGGAGGTCCGCCGGGCCGCGCGAAACAGGGTCGCGCGGTAAGGCTAAGGTTGGGCCCAAGGGTAAAGAAGGGGCCCAACCACCTAGCAGACCCACATCTGGCCCCCTCCCCAGCCCAATGGGAATCGGACCGAACTGGGCAATCCGTATTCAGGATTTAAACAAGCCAACGGCACCCCACCCCACTGTGCGACTTGATACCGGGACTGAAGTGATATGCGACGTCCGAGCAATACAAGCAATGCAAGAGGATGCGATCGGCCACACCAAGGCCGAGGGGAGACTAGTGGACGATTCCACTCGGACTCCCCCACCATCCTCAGACATGATCCCCAGCG
>JANZXP010000004.1:2144594-2167590 GCA_027576715.1 Erythroxylum flavicans
ACATTCAACATGAACCTGTAATAGAAAAACCATAGGAAATAACATTAAGAAGATCCCAAAAAGAAAGGAGATTTGCCATTCTGAATTATTATGTGGTCTATCTACAAGAGTTGGAAGATGATTTAGGAATTAATGACGATCCATTTTCATTTTCGCAAGTCGTTAATAGTGCTAATGCTAATAAATGGTTAGATGCAATGAAAGATGAGCTTAAATCTATGGAACATAATAGTGCTTGGGACCTTGTAGAGTTACCTGAAGGGTACAAGAGAGTTGGGTGTAAATTGGTTTTTAAGAAAAAGCGTGACTCTCATGGCAGCCTTGAACATTACAAGGCTAGACTAGTTGCTAAGGATTTTACTAAAAAATATGGCATTGACCATAAAGAAACGTTCTCACTAGTTTCCAAGAAAGATTCTCTCAGAATTATCATGGAACTGGTAGCTCATTATAATTTAGAGTTACATCAGATGGATGTGAAAACTACCTTTCTAAATGGAAATTTAGAGGAAAATATATATGGATCAACCAATGGGTTTTTCAGTTGAAGGAAAAGAACATATGGTGTGTAAACTGAAAAAGTCAATATACGGACTCAAGCAAGCTTCTCGCCAATAGTATCTTAAGTTTAATGATACTGTTGTTTCCTTTGGTTTTAAAGAAAACACTGTCGATCGATGTATATATCTGAAGGTCAATAGGAGTAAGTTTATCTTTTTGATTCTGTATATTGAACACATCTTGTTCGCAACTAATAATCTTGGTCTATTAAGTGAGACTAAGAAGTTTCTCTCTAATAACTTTGAAATGAAAGATATAGGAGAGGCAAACTATGTGATCGAAATAGAAATATTTCGAGATAGATCCGAAGGACTATTAGGTTTATCTCAGAAAGCATATATTAATAAAGTTTTAAAGAGATTCAGAATGGATAAATGTTCAGTGTCTCCAGTTCCAATTCAGAAAGGAGACAAATTTAGTCTCATACAACGTCCAAAGAATAATATGGAACAAAAACATATGAAAGGAATTCCTTATGCATCTGTTATTGGGAGTTTGATGTATGCTCAAATATGGATAAGGCTGGACATTAGCTTTGCAGTTGGTATTCTTGGTAGATACCAAAGTAACCCAGGATTGGATCATTAGAAAGCTACAAAGAAAGTCTTAAGATATCTGCAAGGGACAAAAGATCACATGCTTACTTATAGGAGGTCCGATCATCTTGAAGTAATTGGATATTCAGATTCAGATTTTACTGGTTGTGTGGATACTAGAAAATCTACATTTGGCTATGTATATCTTTTAGTCGAAGGAGTAATATCATGGAAGAGTACGAAACGGTCAATAACCGCTGCATCCGCCATAAAAGCTGAATTTGTGGTGTGCTTTAAGGCCATGGTTCAGGTTAAGTGATTGCGAAATTTTATTTTAGGACTTGAAATAGTCGACAGTATTGCCAGGCCGCTAAAAATTTATTGTGATAATCTGCAATAGTTTTCTTTTCTAAAACGACAAGTATTCCAAAGGTGTTAATCATATGGAATTTGAAATACTTTGCCATTAAAGAAGAAGTTCAGAAACATAGAGTGTCAATTGAGCATATTAGAACTAATCTTATAATTGCTGACTCTTTGACTAAAGGATTACTGCCCAAAATATTTATGGGGCATATTTACAATATGGGCATTATTGTTGAGTAGGCATTAATGCATATTATGATGATGTTTATGTTTTAATGTAATTGACATTCTGAGCTCATTATTGAATTTGTTTCTGATCAATTTTGTGTTTCATTTCATAGAAAAGACTAACTTTGCAGTACATGGAAGAGAATATGTTATTTAAATCACATACAACTGCCATGACTCACGTTAGTTCTAATTCTTGATTATGATGACTAATGTACTGAATGCGCATGAAATTTAAATGACTCATGCAGATGGCAATGTTACATGAGCCAAGTGGGAGAATATTAGATTATTAATGTCTCATGTAATAAATGTTTATAAAGCTTAACACCGACATGTGATAGTTAAGCGGTGGTTTTCTCAAAAACTACTTACAAACGTTGCCTCTTGTGATCCTATTCTTGCCCACTAAGTTGTTTATGTCAATAACCATCAAATAAGGAGAAAGAACAGAAATGATAAAGAGAAGAAAAAGAATAGAAATATGAAAGAGAATCATTATTAATCAAATTTATGGATCAAGGTACGATAATTTATATGTGAGAATTATATATGTTTAAGATCCTGTATATTCGTACAACGAAGAAAAAGTTTTAATAGCTTTTGCTTTTGAGATTTTTTGTGCTTGTTCCATATCTGCATTGTGATTTTGTGGTCAAAGATTGTTTGTTTTGTTGGATTTGCCTCTTGGGTTTACTTTGTTTCAATCACTTTGTGTTTTATTTGGGTGAGTTTGGCTTGTTCTTAAGATATCTAAAGGTAATGTATCTGGGTATATATTGTATGGCCTCCCTCTTCCGGTTCTTGCATTGCATAGTGAGGTTATTGTAGGTTCTGCATTTGGGTTGTTGTTTCCTGTCGAGTTTATTTTTTGGGCATTTTAGAAGTTGCAATTTTTTGTTCTGGGAAAGGAAAGTTACAATCTTCATAGGCCTGTGAAGGTCATCTTCCAATTCTCTACTTCATGAAAGTTACAGTTTTCTCTCTCTTCTCATTTTTCTTCTTTCTTCATGAAAATCTCCACTCGTTAGTATTTCAAGCTCTGTGAAGTCATACTTTGGAATAAGAAGTTGACAACGCCTAGTATTTTATACTATTGTTTTCCTTCACATATTTTCTTGTTGGTGATGGAGTTTTCTGAGATCTATCAATGAGCTCGTCTTTGATTCTAGTTTCTTGCCAGTATTAGATTATGTGTTTGTAAAGGCTCTAGGAATAGTCTTTCTATCATCGTCTAGTTATTTGATCTTTCTTATTATATCCTTTTTGACCGCCGCTGCTTAATTCTTGGATACATCTTTACGATTGTCTGATAGAATCCGTCGATTTGATTGTTTGAAAGGTTTGATTTGCACGTGATTCCTTGATGTATGCACCTTGTTGGTATCGTATTGATAAGCTGATAGTATTTTTATTTTATTTTATTTTATTATTATTAGTGAAATTTTTATTGAATATTATAGTATTATATTTTTTTTACGTCTATATATAATTTTTGTAATATCTTTTAGTCAGATTTACATATGGTTATCAAAAATAGTCTTTTTATTAAATAAAAATAAGACTATATATTATCGAACCTTTTGACTTACTAATAGTGAGAGATTTCAACATCAACTGAGTTTTTTAATTATTATAATTCTAATTGGGTACTGATCGTTTTTATAAGAGAGAAACCCTTCACAAGGGTAGGCGAAATTAAGGATGACAAATTATATCATACTCGGATTTAAATAGCTAGACATCGCTCTGAATGACCCGTATCAATTTGATAAAATGATGTTGCTTTTGTCTTAGTCAGACCTCGACCGAACTCTAGAGGCGATCTGAACTTACTCGAGCTCATTGTCATCATTAATTGTAAGCAATCATGGTGGCAACACAACTTTTTGACACAGTATAAGGTCTGAGATTGTCTTTCCATGACGATCAATCCTCCGAGAGCAATTGACGCCGCCGTCCAAAATATTCCGGACAACAACGTTCAAGGAATGGATACCCTTGACTCGGTAAATCTCCACCTTAACATTTTCATCTACCCATCTGTGTCTCTGCAGGATGGCTTCTGAGTCTAAGGTGTTTGCGAAGGAAGAGTTGTTCAGAAGAACCGAGACAACTTCCTTCACCCATTCCTCTGTTACAATCAACTCAAATCTCTCGATATCTGGAGGATGATGTGGGATGATTGAGAAGTTCATGTCACTTCCTTTGTCCCCCACCCTACTGTGTGCTACTTCATAAAGCGGAATCTTCCTGCCTGATGGTGCAGGTATGGTGTTGGCTGCTTGCGAGGAGCATTCTACATATAAATCTGTATCTGTCAGAGTGTCAGCTTTTTCAAGTGACGGCAATGGAGGTTCAAAGGAACTACAGGAGGGTTTTGATGCAGCTCCAGGGCCAGTACACTTCATGGCAGTCCTCCAGAAAATATGCTTGCGATCGACCTAAATATGAGCAAATGAGTGTCTCATTATCCATAAGAATATTATGAGACGGATAAGAGAGAGTACCAACTGTTTTTCCAGGACTATCTCTTTCTTGTGTCCAGTGCTTCGCATGAAAATAAGAAGAGAAAGTAATTAGGATGGCATAATGAGTAGGGATGGCAAAAAGGTTTAAACCTGAAATGGTCCGATCTAAGCTGACTTGGACTTAGATTAAGCCTGAATCTGGTCCAAAATATTTCATGTATGTAGTCAGTCCTAGTTATTTTGTTTCTTCGACTTCAATGAGTTCATTGTTCAGAGTAGCTTTGATCGGGTCAGGATAAAAAAAGTTTAAATTCAATCAAGCAAACAGGCTTGAACTTTTCGATTATGCTCAAAACCTGAACAGGATCAGACTCGGGCCTTAGAGAGCCTGAGCCTGATCCGGCTAATTGTTACTCCTAATAAGAGGCAAGCAAGAATAAGATTCAAGTCGTAAGTAAAGAGGAAGCTGCAGAGCTGGGAAATAATCCACCTGATACCACCACCACCAGCTGGTCCATTTGTATACAAAGCTGTAAACTCTCTTGTAAATTGAATTGCTTGCTCCTCCAGCTCGAACAATCCATCCATGCGTAACCTTATATCTTCTACAGCGTCCCCTGCCGGAGTTTTGCTTCTGGCTTTCACACTATCGAGGCCAATGACGTATGAAACTACTTTACTCCTACTGTCAGGACACACTTCCTCCATCCATGACCTTACCTGATAAAATATGAACAGACTGTTAATTCACACTATTTCAGAAGAAAGAATCAGGGAAAGAAAACAATGGCCTCACAAGAAACTCAGCAGCTTCGGCTCGCTTCACACAGGTGCGCCCTCCATAGGATATCTCTCCCCATCCTTTCCATCCACAGTCCTGAAAAATGAAAAATTAGAAGACGACAATCAGGAAGAGTGATGCAAACAGAAGTACTGGATGAGCATTGCCAGGACATGTGAGCTGGGTTGCAATATAACTTCATTTTACTCAGCAAGGGAGAGGGGGAGAGGGGAAAGAGCTAGATACTAGGAGTTCATGATGTAATAACATAGTTAGATCCCCTACAAACACACGTATATAGAGCAATTAGAAAAGAAATAACTGATCTTCCCAATTTCCTTGATTAAATCCATTCATGCCTCGCCTAAATTCTGCGGTGCAGAGAACATACCTTCGGTGACAATTGTAAGAGTTCATCAGGTATTGGTCTGGTAGATGGTTTTGCTCTACCACAGAGAACTCTGCAGCTTGACAATGGGTGAAATGTTACATCTTGGACATCAATCACCTGTATTTTAGTACAAATTTTCAACCCTTTTATAGAATAATCTATTGCAAGCCCTTGATCATGTCCATCTAACTTACCAAATCAGGGGTTATATAAGCACATGGATCACCTATCTCATACAGAAGCTGTTGGGCGCAAGTACTGAAATTCAACATGCCACCACTACCTTCTGCTTTTGCTACAACAACTTCTCCATCAAAACCTATTTCTGCATAAGGAAGTGATAGATCCAGGAGCGATTGAAATGAAAAATCCCGGTACTTGTCACCTGCCCTAAAGAAGATGTAGAACGTCAGGTCTTGCGTGTCTAAAACTTTAAAAAAATACCACAATTGCATGATAATGAATTTCTTGCAGAAATTTAAGCCAAAAAAGAAAAACAACTAACCAGGGTGCATGAAGTATCCCCCGGTCAGTTGACAACCACACTCAAGTAGGTGGCCCGCAAGACAGCCTTGAGCTAGCTCCTTCACATCATTCCAATTCCAGCCTAGTTCATATACCTAATCATCACAGCACAGTCAGTGAGATTACTCTCTGGAGAGAGTTAAACACAAGGATGCATAACACTATCTGCAGGAGCTTTTGCAAGGAGTTCTGCTGCAATATTTGGTACTATGAGAGCGTAAAAGCTTGATCAACAAATTAACATGACAAGACAGAAGAACAAACATTATTAAGCCCCGAAAGAGGCAAACAATGGATGAAATTGATCGCAAAAAAATAAGCTATCATACCATCGGAGCCAAGAACAAAGTGGCATCGGCAACCCGGGAAGTGATTATAACATCAGCTTGATACTTTTCCAGACAGTGGACAATGGGAGCTGCTCCCAGATATGTGCTTATGCCCTTTGTTGATTCAAACTAATATACATTAACCTCAAGAAGATGACAGAAGACAAAAGCATGTGTTAACAGGAGTATCAGATTCTTACACCTTCCATCGCATATGGTGAGGATTCTGAACCTGAATATCAACAAAATATACACATCCTCAGTCACATAATTCAGAAGCATTAGAGAATCAAGCTTTCTACTGAAAATAAAACTAGGGTTCTACCTGATTTCCATGAAGGAACCTCATGAGCTACAGCAACAGAAACACTAAGACCCAAACTGCTAGCTATCTCCAAAACCCTCTCCTGCGCACCAACAGCATCCACTAACCACATAACCAAGAAGGAACAAGGAACTCCGTCATCAAGAACACAGAAGAAGCAATCACATCAATGTCTACAAGAACCAGATTGTTTCATATTCTTACTTGCACCCATGTTGGTTATTATGCGAGTCCCTCTTTCCACAGCCAAACGTAAGAGCAAATGCATCCACTCCGATACTACCCAAAAAGGATCAACAAAGAGCAAAATGAACTTCAGTATGAACAGGCCAAAGATATGCTTAACACTTCATGGAACGGAAAATTACTGCGAATATCATAACCCACGCCGCCGGAGAGCATTGCCTGATAACGATCAACGAGAGTGCGCTCCGCTAAGCATTCTAGGACTAAGTAGTCAAGTTGTTTGACTCTCTGTAGCAACTTGAGCGCCGCCATTGGCCTGTCTCCTCCAAACCCAGCACCACATCCTATGTACACCTTATTCCTTCTCCGTCTTGGATTCACTCTCTGTTTCTTGCAATCCAAACATAACCTCATTAGCTCCTAACGATTTAATGAGAAAATAAGAGCTCAAAAGCTAACCGGTTTGATCACGCAGTCGTGGATTTCATCCAAATCTTGACCGTCCATCGACTGAGACAACCTCAGTTCCCGCGAATTCCGATCACCGAGAGCATAACAGTGATGATCGTAGTCAGGGACAAAGTTGAGTTATCACCAAGTAGTGGGTTACACTGACATCGAGAACAGCAGTTACCATGAGTAGATTTCGTGATTGACCTGTCAGTCACTTCTAGATTGTGAAGTGACGATACTATCTTCACAAGCCCGCGTGATACATGGCCCAAACTAAATTGGTCGTCTTTTTCAGGCATGTTCTCATTTTTCGCACCTATTCATAAGTTTCTTAATTCTTATCGCCTGTTTAGTTGACCATAATTAACGGAACGAAACGAAATAAAATAAAAGAGAATGGGCAGGATTATAATAAAATGTAATGTAATATAATAAAAAATTATTTAAAAAGAATACAAAAATTTATAATATAATATAATAAAATATTATTTAAAAAATAAATAAAATAAAATATATAATAAATAATTATTATATCTCTGACGTTAAAATAATTGTTGTAAGAGATTTAATGCTATGATTTTAAAATAGAAATCATGTCCAACTAAAAAATCATCCACAACTGTAACAAATAATTTTTTATATATTTTCTATTTTAAAATAATTGAAATTTTAATAAAAGTTTTATTGTTTTTTATTAATTATATACAATTTATTATTAAATAAAATAATATTATTATTTATACAATTTTTATATATTTTCTATTTTAAAATAATAAAAATTTTATTATTTTATTATTAATTATATACAATTTATTATTAAATAAAAATATTGTGTAATACTCACCTATTAATTACATCAATAAAAATAATATTATTATTTATACAAATTTTTAAAAATTAATAATTAAAATTTAAAAATTAAATACTTTTAAATTCTTACCTGCTAATTTTATCTCTACTGTAAATTATTTTTCTATTTAAAAAGAATATTACACAATATTTCAAAAATAAAAATTAATCTGTTAATATAAAAAGTTTAAGATTGAATAGATATTAGATATTTATAAAATTAATTAAAAATTAAATAAATTAAAAATTTTAAAGTAAAGTAGTTGAAGAATTTAAAATTTATTAAAAAGATTAATAAATAAAAATAATTAAAAATTAATTAATTTACAAAAATTGATCGACTAATTAATAACTAATCAATTTTTAGTAACAAAAATTATTAAAATAAATTAAAAAAATGAATCGACTCAAAATTTTCATAATTGAATTAAAATTATTCCATTTTTTTATCATTATTCGAAGTGAATGTAACCAATGCTTAATACTTTCTACTTTGCCAAGGCCCGAAAAAGAAAAAAAAAACTTTACACAGATTTTTTTATTTTAAAAAAAAGACTATTCTAACCATAAAAGAGCAACTTTATTAAATTTCTATCATTAGTATTATATTAAATTAAACATTAAATTAATTTGTTTAAATGTATTTTATATTTTAAAAAAAGCAAACGAAAGTATTAAAAAAGAAAAGACAAAAACAGTGAGTAGATGCCCTAACAAACACTGTTCTCTTTCTCGAAATTGGCCTGTTTTTTCCCACCACCATCTCCATGCCTGTCACCACTGCTCTTCTTCTTCTTCTTCTCTCGTAGCTTCTCCAAATTAGCCCCAATAGTCGAAGCCCTAAATTGTTCAATTTCACTCATTTTTTCCTCAGATCTGCCGCATTTCGGCTTCTAAGTCAGACGATCTTTTTCCGTCCAAATTCGGCGCTGTCTTCTCCTTTTCCGTTCAACGTACCTTAGACTTATAACTGTCTTCTTCTGTACAAATTTGCTAACCTGTTTAGTCTTTGCCCAAACGTAGTTATTTTGAATCTTGTTATTATCTTTGTTCGTAGGTTCTGTAAAAAATTTGGTGTTTGTATCAGATATTTACTTGGTTTGGGTTAGGGCTTTTTTTTTTTTTGTAATGAACACGAACAACAATAGATGGAGGTACCCACCGGGGATCGGCGCCGGAAGGGGCGGAGGCATTAACGCGAACCCTAGTTTTCAATCGAGGGTTCCGCAGCAACAGTATGTGCAAAGGAACTTTGTGCAAAATCACCAGCAGTTTCAACAATACCAGCAGCAGCAGCAGCAGCAACAACAACAACAGCAGCAGCAGCAGCAGTGGCTTAGGAGGAATCAGTTGCCTCCTTCGGAGTCCACCATCGATGAGGTCGAGAAGACCGTTCAGTCCGAGGCCCTTGACTCGAGGTTTGTTTACATAGGTTTTCAATTGTTTGATCTGAAAGGTTCTGGTTGTTGCATTTTGTTGTTCTTTCATTCGGAAATGTTTAATGTTGTGTTGTTGTATGCTTTAAGTTGTAGTCTGAAGTGTTGTTGCTTTTTGTTGGATTTCTCTGATTAGTTCTCAAGATTGGAAGTCGGGCCTAAAGATACCACCACCTGATACACGTTACAGAACTGAGGTATGTTCATTATGCACTTGCATGCTTGTTATTATTGATGACATATCTTTATGTTGGTGGCAAGTGATGCAACTACCCTGGAAATTTTCAAGGATTGATTTCCTTTCATTTTCATTTTTAACATCCGTATTCACTTCTATGTCTTGTTCAAGGCCACTTTTGTATGAGGAGAACCTGTTGAGTTTTTATAGTCAATCCAAATTTGACTCTAAAAATAAAACAATGGCATGTGTGGTAAAAGTTCTTGTTTCTTTCTTGAATTGCATATAACCTGCCAAGGCAGTCAAGGCATCTACCTAGCTGTGTCATTGTGCCAATGCAGCGTGCCAGACAGGGAAAGTGGCACAGTGCCTTTCAATACCTGGAACAAGGAACTTTTAAACCAAACACTTGCCTGGGAAAATATGCCATATAGATAAATAGATGTGATTTGTATTCCCTTCAGATATGACAGCCTTGATAAGAAATTCAATGAAGTAACATCTTTTGAACTTCATTCTGCTTTTTGAAAAGCATTGCAAACTCAAGTAGTTGTTTTGGTGACATGCAAGTTTTTTTTTTAATTGGTTAGGGCTCTTGAAAATTATCAAGAGTATTTATAATTTGCTAAACTGATGTACCAGTGCTGATTGCTTTTTAAATTTTCATCTATCAGGATGTCACAGCTACAAAGGGAAATGAATTTGAAGATTATTTTCTGAAACGTGAATTGTTAATGGGTATATATGAGAAGGGTTTTGAACGGCCTTCTCCAATTCAAGAAGAAAGCATACCAATTGCACTTACTGGTAGTGATATTCTAGCCAGAGCCAAAAATGGGACTGGGAAAACTGCTGCCTTTTGCATTCCTGCATTGGAAAAGATTGACCAAGATACTAATATTATTCAAGGTTGATTCAATTCTCTTTGTTTGGGATTTACCTTATTTAATATATGGAGGACATTAGACAGTTTTGGGTACTGTTGTTTTAATGTAAGATGGTTTCGCTTTTTTGTTCTCCTTCCCAAGAATTGGTCCAACATTTTTAAAAGATTTGGCCTTTAGTTTTATGCGACTATAATACAGAAAGGAATTGGTTTCTTTTAGTGACCTTTGCCCTGACTTTCACAAAGAATGTTTACTTCAAGTTTGTTTTGTGAGTAGTTTAAACGTAGAATAATGCGATGCCTGATTTGCTTCGAACTACTAGGTGTGTTTGCTTTGAGTACTGACCTAGAAAATTGAATTGGCTTTCTAAATTCTAAACCTTTGATATTTTGTATGTTTTTTTATATATAGTTGTTATACTAGTGCCAACACGAGAGTTGGCTCTTCAGACGTCTCAAGTGTGTAAGGAGCTATGCAAACATTTGAAGATTCAGGTCATGGTCACAACAGGTGGTACAAGTCTAAAGGATGACATCATGCGCTTATATCAACCAGTTCATTTACTAGTTGGTACTCCTGGAAGAATATTAGATCTTGCAAAAAAGGGTGTCTGCATCTTGAAAGATTGCTCAATGCTTGTCATGGATGAGGTACATTCTATGCCTGACTTAGTTATTCTTGTATTTTGACCAAGGAGTTCTCATATCATTAATGAAAGTTGAAATTGACATCTCAATGGACAGAATTTGTGGCTTGTATTTCTCTGAAGAAAAACTGACCACATTACCTTCTCAATGTATGGAATTCAGTTTCTTTTAGAAAAAGTAGCATAACAGATTCCCTTGATAGTTTAAGCCTTAAGGATTACTTTGGATATAATTGCATAAACATACATCTTGTCTTGATTTTATGTCATTCATTTGCTTCCCTGTTGGAACTGGCCATTCACAATTACTGTTATATTCTTAGCAGATTTCTTGTCACATTGTTTTCATTTGCTCTCTTGTTTAAGTTATCTATTTATGATCCTGTGGTAAAAATATCTGATGCCACATGCATCTTTTTATTTCAGGCTGATAAACTTCTCTCTCCAGAGTTTCAACCTTCAATAGAGCAGCTGATATGTTTTCTTCCTGCAAATCGCCAGATATTAATGTATTCTGCCACATTTCCTGTTACCGTCAAGGATTTCAAAGATAGATATCTACATAAGCCTTATGTTATCAATCTCATGGATGAGCTTACTCTGAAGGGTATAACGCAGTTTTATGCTTTTGTGGAAGAACGCCAAAAAGTCCACTGTCTGAACACTCTTTTCTCCAAGGTTTGCCCAAACTAGGTTTTGTTGTTTGCTTTGAATTATTCTTTGTGAATATGGTGTGATTCTTGCTTTATATGCAGCTGCAAATAAACCAATCAATCATTTTCTGCAACTCTGTGAATCGGGTGGAACTATTGGCTAAGAAGATTACAGAACTTGGTTATTCTTGTTTTTATATCCATGCAAAGATGCTGCAAGACCATCGCAACAGAGTGTTCCATGACTTCCGCAATGGTGCATGCAGGAATCTTGTTTGTACTGGTATGTGATGGTTTCCAGGATCTTAAATATAAATCAACGCATAACCTTTCTTTTGGTACTCTGCAGTGTTGCCTTACTTTCCAATCATAAGCTGTCACTGACTACAATAAGCATTTTGGTTGCTTGTGATCATATTGTACTGTGCCTTGCATTTTTAGCTTGATTTTCCACTATTATGCTATTTTGAATTTGCCGTATGAATTATCCCCTTTTTCTCCTTGCTTGACATTGTAATCTGGCATATGCGTTGAAAAGTAACTAACAAGAGCTTATGTACTCGACGCAGATCTGTTTACTAGGGGTATAGACATCCAGGCAGTGAATGTTGTAATTAACTTTGATTTCCCCAAAAACTCAGAAACGTATCTTCATAGGGTAAGTTGGATAAATTGGTTTTCTGTCAACTTTCCATTTGTTTTGATCCTTACAGTTTTCTATCGTTTTATGTAGGTTGGACGATCTGGAAGGTTTGGTCACCTTGGTTTAGCGGTAAACTTGATCACATACGAGGACCGCTTTAACTTGTATGACTTGTTCTCACACTGCTTGTCTAAACTTGAGGGCTTAGATAAAACATCTGATATAAACTTGATCTACTGCCATTTTTCCCTCCAGGTATAGGATTGAACAAGAACTGGGGACTGAGATCAAGCAAATTCCTCCACATATTGATCAGGCGATATATTGCCGGTAATTTGTGGTAGAATATCGTGTAACGGAAGAACGGCGAGTGGCAAAACAGGGTAGAAGTGGTGAGTACTCCGTGGATTTTGCCAAGTTGCTGATCAATATTTGTTTCACTTGCTACCCGTCTGAAATTGCCTACTCCTTAACAAAGCCTTAATGATTTGGCATTTGCTTAAACATGTCATAAAATTTGTCAATGATGGAAGTTGATGGGTTGTATGTTCTTGTTCGGTAGGAATCAAGTTCATCTTCTGCGGACTCTTGCTAAGAATTAAATGTTGTTGATGGAAGACTTGGGATTTCTATATCATGGAATGCGTTTTCTTTAGTTTTCTGGATTTATATAGAGGATTATAATAGAGGCTAGAGAGAGAGAGTTAAAATATTTTCTTTTTAACAGTCTCAGTCTCAGTTTGGTTGAGTTCTTACTTATCTTACTAGCTTTTATTAATACTATCTATAATAATTAATGCTATAACAAATTAAAGTTTGTCTGTTATTATTGGGGATAACAAATTAAAGATAGTTTAATCTTTTAAACATTTTTTAATTTAGTGATTAATTTTTTAAAGTTTAAAAATATAAATTAAATCAAAACGTTATTTTTGTTGGTGTAATTTCGTTAAATATTCTGTGGATGTTTGAAACTAATTCTTAATCTTTAAATTTTATTATTTGTTTCCAAATTTGTTAGAAATAATAGTGACCAAAAACGATACAAATGTTATATGTAAATTAATCAAATATAAAATTAAATTTAATTAATTAAATTTGATATAAAATAATAATTTATTATTGTATTAAATTATTAATTTTGTTAGTCTAGATTGGATTTAGGAATTAGGTTACACTGTAGTATTAACAACAATTGATTTGTATCAATAAATTTTAATGGAAAATTTTAAAATTATTTTTTAATTACTTTAAATCAAATAAGATAATTCTTTTTAATATAATTATAATACAATTTAGATAATGAAAAACATGAAATATTTTAGTAAAGACCGTCTCTAATTAAAGTTAAGTTCAATTAAATTTAAACTAAATTTAAATTTTAAACAAATTTAATTAATTTAAATATTTTACAACTAGTTATACCATTGTTGAAGGTCGCGTATAAACTAATAATTAAAAAATTTAACTGGTTTGATTGATTTAAATGTTAAAATTTTAAATTGTTTAATTTTTTGATTTAATTTTTAAACTTTTATTTTAATTGACCAATTTATTAATTAATATGTCAATTTTTGTAAATTAATAAATAATTATAATCATAATAAGCTAATTAATTATTGTTTAAAACATTTTTTATAAATTAAACTTTATTTTTTATATATTTAAACAATTTCTTTTAATTAGATTTTAAATTTATAAATTTTTTAATTAATTTTATAATTATAACCACAATTTTAACTTTTCAATCTTTTATTTTATTAATTTCAAAGTATAAACCGCTGATATCTCTCTGAACACTCACCGACTGCATTTATGGTACCGAAGCCATTTCTCATATTTCCTCCACCCTAATTCTTTTCTACTGCTTTCTTTATCACCAAACAAACTGACAAGCTCCCCCGACACATTCGAATTCCTTATCATATAAATTAAGAGCAAAAGGCAATACCCTTTTTATCTTTTCCTTTTCTTTTTTCTAGTTTCTCTACATTTTTTGTTGCAACGGAGCTTGGAAGTTTCTCTCGTCCTGTTACTGTGAGGCAGGCAAGTGAACCAAGGAAGGACTGGTTGAAGAAGGTGAGTAATTTGATGGTCACTGTCAAAGTCGGGCTACCCTGCCATTATTAACTCTTCATCTTGTAAAATTTCTGTGTCTTGTCCACAAAGAATCCGCCTTTAATGCATTTCACTTTCATCTTCAATTCTTCATTGCATTATTACTCTCTTCCTTCCTCTGTCTCTGTCTCTGTCACTCTCTTGCCAGTTCTGAACAGCGAAATCCGTCAAAACAGGAAACCCCATCTCATTAACTCTTTTCACTGTTTCTACAAGGTCTTTGAGGCTCTATGATGATTCAACTTCTCACTTGTCATGCATAGATTGGACGTGTGTTTTAGTCTAGTCCCGTTCATACGCAAATTTATTGCTCTTTACACCAGCTTGAAACTCGCTGATCGTCCTTTCTTCCACACCCTTATTAAATGCCCACTTTCGATTTCCCTAGATAAGAACAAACTTCGCATTTAAAGCTCTCTATCTCTCTCTGGATCCATGGCACACTCGTCTACTCTGGCTCTCTCTTTACGGCTTCTGTCACCTGTGTTTAATAATACGTGTGCACCTTTTTTTCTAATGCTTAGCTTTTTTCTTTCACAGTAAAGGGTTTCGCTTGGTGGTTTTGAAATTTCGTTGAAGTTGAAAAGTAAATGGGAAGGACACCATGTTGTGACAAGAATGGGTTGAAGAAAGGTCCATGGACACCTGAAGAGGATGAAGTTCTTGTTAGTTACATAAAGAAGCATGGCCATGGAAGCTGGCGCTCTCTTCCCAAGCTTGCAGGTAGGTAGATAGATGGTTTAAGCATTTGGGAAGCAAATGTAGCTTAAAAGTGATATTTTTTACGAACTTGTTTTGCAATTTGATTGGGACCCAGAAGAGAATTGGTTGGAATTAGACCAAAAATTTCCTGTTTAACTCGTTTAAGCTCGCAATCTGCACGGCTATCTCTCCACTTCCCTGTCGATTACTGTGTGTTCCATTTCCTACTTGAGAACTGTTATTACTCACTCCTGAAATCGAAATTATTCTTTAGTTATATTTCTCCTTCATGATAATCGCCTTCATTATTAGTTTGTGAGGATTTCCAAGCTTTCATTGAAAGCTATCTCTTGTTTAAAGATGTCATTCTTGCTTTAAGGAACGTCAATGTATCAATTGTTGACTGATTTTTACCTGTTTGAACAGGTCTTCTTCGCTGTGGAAAGAGTTGCAGACTAAGGTGGACGAACTATCTCAGGCCAGACATCAAACGAGGTCCATTCACACTTGAGGAAGAGAAGCTTGTAATTCAGCTTCATGGTATTCTAGGAAACAGGTATTTCCTTTTTGCTTTACTTCTTAAGAAATTTGGATAGAGCTGGTGTGAGAAAAGATGAGCAGGCTCAAAACAAGTTAGTGACTTGCATGGATTAAAGACTTTTACAGATTCAGCTAAATCGCGTATGTTGATGTTGTTATTGAGAAATTGTGCATTATCTTGTTTGTAGCTGGAACAACTTTTTTCAAGTGAATCTGGAAATCTTATCAGAGTTCCTACCTTGATTTACAGGTGGGCGACGATTGCCTCTCAACTACCTGGAAGAACAGATAATGAGATCAAGAACTTATGGAACACCCACTTGAAGAAGCGCCTTCTTTGTAAGGGACTAGACCCTCAAACTCATAAGCCCTTAGCCTCAGCCTCTTGTGGAATAGCCATAAAGGGACCTGCATCTCCCACCACTCGCCATTTGGCTCAGTGGGAAAGCGCTCGCCTTGAAGCTGAAGCACGACTTTCCAGGGAATCCTCATTTGTCCACACATCTGGGAAAACTGATTCTGATCATTTCCTACGCATGTGGAACTCACAAGTTGGAGAAGCATTCAGGAAATTGAACAAGGATAGGAAACCTGTCTGCCAAAGCCCAATCTCTCAGGCTTCTTCATCCACTACCAAATGTGGATCATTTTCAGTCATCACTTTAGATGTTAGTCCTCACTTGGCAGGCTCCTCTGGTACAGAAAACAATCAAAACGATGAAACTCAGTGCAAAAGCTGCAAACTTCATGCTCTACATGCGATGGGTGGCTCTTCATCAAGCTCTTCTGATTTGGAGGATTCGACGGACAACACTCTACAGCTTTTGTTGGATTTCCCTGTTAACAATGATATGAGTTTCTTGGAAGAAAGTATGGATGATTGTATCACTTCTTCTGCAATGTCAACCAGAACCTCCTTCGTCTGTCCACTGTGAAGCATTCAGGAAAGCTGATCCTTATCGTTAGGCTTCTGTTGGTTAGTTTTCCAGCTATATTTCAGGAACTACGAGCTTTTAAACCTGTGTAAAAAGAAGGAAAGCTCATGGTTCTTTGTGGATCTTTTTGGCCTAGTATAGTTAAAGCTCATGGTTTTATTTACTTGAGCCTTGGCAATTATATAGGAAGGGTATTTCCCCAACTAGAACTTTCAGAGTCATTAGATATGCTATGTAATATTTCCAACTTTCTGATGCTATTCAATTCATCATATTTCTGCTTCTTGCCCCAATCTTACTGTTATTTCCTTTGGATGGCTATGTTTAAAAAACTTGATAATCGGAGGAACTGGTTCAGAATCATATTGTGGAAATATGTCAGTTTGTTTAAGATCTTCAGGATTTCCAGTAAACTGATATGAGACATGATTTGGTTACATGATGTGTAAGTAAAGAGAGGTCATCCAGATACTCCCAACAATTCTCTAACAAGATTTCATACAACTATCAGAATGAATTCACACATTTCTCACAGATGAAATATTGTCCATTTCTATACATTCACACGGCACAATATGATTCATTAATGAAAATTTGCTTCTCCAGTAAGTAGACATAAACAAGGTGGAAAGTATGAAAGAGGAGAGTGAAACAAACAATCAAAACAGTACATCTATTTGCTCATCTTAAGACCAGGTTTGCATTATCAGAAGCAGCCAATCCACTTCTTCGGAGTTTGTCCAGTAGCTCGGAATTTTGCAGCCATTTCCTCTGCCTTCAGAACTTCTTCTCCATGTCTGGCTTCAACCACTGCCCTCTTTTCTTCAGCTTCTTTATGTATTAAAGCTATCTTGTTCTTAGTTTTCTCCCCATATTCTGCTTTTTTCTTCTCCAATTGTTCCTGTCATTTCTTGAATTTGTCAGTGCTTAAACCTATGCAAATAAGAGGTAAAAAACTATCGAAAATCCAGAGCAGAACAAGGAATATGCTACTGTTTAATACTTGTGAGACATGTTAATGGGTAAGAACAGGAAGTCTTTGAATTAGAACCTCAATCTTTCTCAGTTTGGCTTCTAGAGCTGCCTTCTTGCTGTTCTCCCATGCAGCAACTTCTGAGATCTTTTTCTGAGCCCTGCTCAACAATACCAGGATAGAAGTTTCAAGATCAACATCCTCAGAAACTGAGTGGAAATTAAGTTTGCAACAAATAGTGACTAAAAACTAATAGGTAGATATCAAACTTTTTAGTTCTTTTAAAGTATATAACAAAAACTTGAAGGTAACTTTCAGAAGAAAGAAGAAAAATTGATGCTGATAACATCAACTGGAAACCAGTTAAAGTGAAGTGTCAAAGTTTGATCAAAGTCAATATATCTTGATAATTAAGCTTCCTTTTAGTGTAAGTTTTTGGAATATTAGATACAGCTTACTTGTTCTCTGCTTTACTTTTCTCGCTTTCTTCCCATGCCTTGACGAAGGAATTCCTCCTCTCTTTCTCAACCTCTGCAAGAGCAATATCTGAACAACAAAGTAACGGGCATAAATTAGTCATAGAAAACGAAAATCTCCATTTTTCATATGCAGAGAAACTGTGTTTATGTCATCTTAAGGGCCACATTATAGCAAAAGCTAAGTCTTGTAAATGATTATACACAAGAAGTAATTGATGGATCCAATCATAAGTTGTCCTCCAATTCTACATTATTTACCAAAACTACTGTGAAATGAACATCAAAATGGAACAGTGGAGTATTTTAAGCACTTACCTCTGTCTAGAGAATCTCCTGAAATCTTCTTTGGAGCATCAGGTTCCGGAGGCTCTGATAAAACAAGAAACTCAATCACCTTATTGGTTATGTCATAACTAAAAAAGAATGATTTCCCCTTCAACCAAATTGTTTTAATTCTAATGAGTATATACAGAATAAAAACTTAAATTCTCTGCGATCTTGCTGAGTGGATTTCCACTTCAACCAAATTGTTTTAATTCTAATGAGTATATACAGAATAAATACTTAAATTCTCTGCGATCTTGCTGAGTGGATTCTTCTGTTTTGTTCCAATACCAACATGGATTGACAAAAGAGTTCGCCATCCAGTCTCAGTCAACACCAACACATTTCATGTAAGACACTGCTATATTTCCTTTTCTTTACAGCTTCAATTATTGAAGGCGAAAAAAAGGAGGAAGTGAGGTCCCTCTTACGAGGATCCCATGACAGTTGGCCTTTAGTAAAGCAACCATTATTCAACCTCTTGTGGAGCTGTCAGGATCTTATTCAACCATGGCAATGAATGCATTTGGGCCCTGCAGATACAGTTCCACCACGTAGGCAGAACTGCAACTATATAATGAAGTCTCTTCAAATCAATCATATCACACTACCCCACAATCTCAAGTAACAGTAACGTTTCAGATTTGGGAATAGCCAGCACAGCCTCGCTCAGCGATGTAATACCAAGAAATGACTCTTTTGAGAAAAAGTATGAAGAGGCAAAGATGTCCATGACCATTTAGTATAAAATACACGAGGAGAGAGAGCATCATTATGAATTATTGCCAAACTTTTGGATGAACAATTCACGCAAACTGTACGTACATACTCAGAATTGGTCGTAAGTCGTAACGGTATCGAAAGTTGAGTCTTTTTTAGTACCATCTGTACAATATAGCAATCAGGAAACTTTGAAAAGGAGCAGAAGACAATAAACTTTCCCAGAATCCCAGACCAAGGACATAGAGAAAGAACGATAAGCAGAAATAACCGCAAAAAGAAATCTGAGGAAAGTACAACAAAACAAACAAATAAGACAAACCCAGAAGAAAAGCTGAATCTTTCACAGCCTCAGCTTTGGTTAAAGCAGAGTAAATCGCATACTTTTCACTTCCCATCCAAAAGCTATCTCACCTTAACCAAGCACATACAATACACATAAAGACAATTCACTATGTAGAAGATGTATACATATATATATAAAGAAAGAGCTCTACTTTCTACAACAGCAAGAGCTTTGGATTCCTCTGAAGGTGGTGGCGCTGGAACCATTGCTTTCTCCTCCGTCACATCCTTCTTAGGTTCCACCGTAGTCTCAGTCTCAGTTTCCGGCTTGTTCACTGCCAATTCCGCCATTACTTTAAGCTATAAATATCTCACTCTCACTCGCATAACACTAAATACTGGTCTCAACTTTTGCTCTCGTACCACCTTAAATGCTCAATTTAGCCACTTCGATGAAACTTTCGGTGCTCTTTCAAGGTGGGTCCCCTGTTCCCTAATAACACTGTTCATCGAACCTCGGGTTCCTGATGATCTCGAGGAAACGCCTAGTACTTCAACCGTCCGTTTGAAACATTCGATCGATCGAAGGGTGATAGGGGATGGGAACATGGGACCACGAAGAAGTTTGCTGTATGGTAAATTTGCTCATATGCCGACATGCGACAAGTAATCGTAGATTCCCGACATAGAAGAACTACGTGTAATAGGCAACATTGTCGGCATGCTTACTACGACGTCGTTCAAGGAATGTGTACAAAATCGTCTTTTCGCATTGCAAGCAGATTTGTGTTATTTTATATATTTGGTTATTTAAAAACACGTGGAAGTATAAGGTGTGTTGTCTCTTATGGTGGGGTATTAGACCTGCACGGATAAGCTGGCTACGAGGACGTGTGACACGTTGATAGGTGGGCGTGCATGGTAGCACCAGAATATGTAGGGTTTTTTGGTGACGTGGCAGCTAATAGTCCAAATAACTAAGGCTTGATTTGGAGAAATGGCAATGATTGACAACTTACTGAAATCAACCTACTAAAATGATAAATAAGCGTTTATGTGTTTGAGATTGTTGTTTTGGTAACTGCTGAAACATGAAAATAGATGTTTGACAAGTGCGGTTGCGGTTGCGTTTGCTGAAAAGAGATAAAATGATTAAAAAACTCACTGATTTAATAAACTATTAATTGTTATATAAATAATTAAAAAATATATTATTAGTCTTATAAATTTAAAATTATAAATAATAAAATATTAATTTTCCAAAAGGATGAGAAACACAGAGAGCCAAAGAGAATGAAGAAGACGATACGTTGGACTTGCTTAAGTTGAGGGTATAAAAAATAATAATTATCATAAGGTTATTAATGGAAAGTAAAATTTCTACCATAGAAGCATTTTTTACCACAACTCTCTTTTTATAAATTGATTTATGCGATGGTACCGCACTTTTTTTCAACCTCTAATTATTCGCTTGCAAATCAAAACATGTGACTGTATTTAGAAACTGCAGTTTATAAATATTTAACCACATCACACTGCAGATCTAAATACAGCCTACATCTTCCAAACAAAAATGTTTCAACTCGAACCACCTCGGTAGAATTGCGTAGTAAAAGAAGTACTATAATCATCTAACCGAAGTTTATGTTGGCATACCCCATAACCGACCAAGTCAAAGTTAATGATCATTAAAAAAGATCATCTTAATGTGCATACCACATTAACTATTTCTTTCAACAATTTAGGTGGTTTAACGTTCAAAATTGTGCTTATCATTTTGGTTTTGTTAGTGATGTTTTGACTTCATAGTCTTTTTAAATTCTGATTCACAATGATTTCACAGTGGATAATCGGCACATTCTCACTCCAATGCTATAAACTACACTCTTATCTTACAATTGGTCAACCAAATTCAGAAATTATGGCCTTAATTAAACCATCGAAAAGCATTGGAGGTTAGGTGCAGAACCAGTCCCATATATCCGTTGGACCAAGCCAGTTGTGCTTAGTTGAAGAATATAAAGGTAAGCAGAAAAACAAGCTTTAGTCATATCAGATTTGTACCCTCGTAACAAAATAAAATAAAACAACATAGACACAATTAGTGAGGTTATTAATCCTGGCTTCAGATTAATCTAACGTTTAAGACATGGATCTTCTCTTTGGCGGTAGTCTTTCCTCTCACCAGTTTAGTCTTCATATCATTAAGAGTTTGTCTACCAATATCAACCTGTCTCCACCTAAAAAATCTTTTTTTTCTCCATCATTCTCAACTACAGATAAATCTTTGTTCAGCGCTGCGTGTAATAATGCCTCTAGAGAGGATTTTCTGCTATCAATTAACCTGCAAAGACCATTACTTTCTTCCTTAGAACACTAAATTAAAAAATCCTAAAAGTTTTATCATCTCTTCACAATATATGTATTGTGTATGGCTCATACACACAAACACGTAATTTTGGAGTTTCAAGATAAAAATGTGTGTTACTTATGAATATTTTAGGTCGACATAACTTAGAACATGGATGTAGCTTAAGATATGTCCTTCTTGAAAATCAAAGGTGAAAGCATGGATTAAGACATTGATATAAATATTTTCGTATGAGACACAATCGTATATCTTAGTACCGAAAAAGTTTGTCAGAATTATGGGCCAAAGATATGGGCTGGTTAGTGTAGATGAGGAATTTCTGTAGGAGATATGGGGTAAGAGATGATTGTGTCATAGATTGTATCCAAGTGTAAAGAGAAACAGTAAGATCCACAATCTAGGACATAACCATGGGTCTCAATGTCAACCTTATCTAGAAACTTGCTTTTTGGTAGATTTTAAATTCTTCAAAGAGTCTAAGACTCACAAGTGTCATGATTAAATTATGTTGCATTTAGTAAACGGGTAATTTGAGTAAAATTGTACCAATTAGGGTTTCCATGTATAAATTTATATAGTAAACCTTAAATGCTATAACTATCTTCATATTATTCAATAGTGATGCATTTGCTCTTTGGCACCTAAGAACATAGACATACTTAATTGGCTGAACCTCGTCAAAAATTTTCTTATATTCTTATATTTTTTTCTTCAAACTTGATATATATTTTCTTAACAAGTAGTATCAAAGTTTAGTTAAGGCAACAACAAATTTGATTACAAGGTTGAAGCGAGGAAGTTTAATAGAACTACAATTTAGGACTATAGAAATGGAGAGTAGGATTTATTAACGTAGTAACGCATATTAAAGAGGTTGTAAGAGTATAAGTTGAAAAATATGAATGAACTTGATTAAGAAGAGTTACAGTTGTAGGAAATTGGAACTATAAAACTTTATCTCATATACAAGGTTATGTATCATGTCATAGAATTACATCTCCTGTAGAGATATGGAAGAAACTAGAGGTTTAGTACATATCAAAGTCTCTCATAAATAAGTTTTATCTAAAGTAGAAACTATACAGGCTGAAGATGTAGGAAAGAA
>JANZXP010000004.1:2167690-2191533 GCA_027576715.1 Erythroxylum flavicans
ATTGATTTAATAAACTATTAATTATTGTATAAATAATTAAAAAATATATTATTAGTCTTATAAATTTAAAATTATAAATAATAAAATATTAAATTAAAATAAAAAAATTAAATAAAATATTTAGTAAATAAAATATTTCATAAAAATATATTATTAGTTATATTAATTAAGAGTATAATAGAAAATAACACTTGTAGTAAAGGTTATTAATGGAAAGTAAAATTTTTACTGCAGAAACAGTTTCCTACCGCAATCCTCTTTTTGCTTATTGATTTCTGCTATGGCACCGCATTGTTCTCCAACCTTTGGTAGTTTACTGCAGATCCAAATATGTCACAGCGTTTAAGAACTGCGATAAATAAGTACTTATCCTCATCGCACCGCAGATCGAAATGCAGCCTAAGATTGTGATTGTGGCATTGTGATTCGGTTACCATGTTTCTATTATGTTTTATTAATTTTTATCTACACATTTATGTAGATTTTATGAAATTTAATTAAATAGGGTTGAAACATCGTAACTGAAACAAATGATTTGATGTACTGTCATTTAACTTGAATAGTCCCTAAGATTTTTTAGTTATTTTTAATATTATTTTTAAATGTATATTTATTATATAATTTAAATAAATTATTTAACTATTAGAGAAGTTAAAATGAAATAAAAATAATAAAGGAGTTCAAATTTGTCCTAATTCAAAACTAATATAATAAATTTAATAAACTTAAATTCAAATTTAATAAACTTTTATTGATTAATTATAGCTTAAAATTTTTAATTTGAATTTAAATTAACTAATTAATAAATTAAATTAATAGATCAAATGTATTTTTTGATTTATTATTAATTATATATCACAACAATAATATTCAACGAGAATCTCACCAAAGCGTCGAGTATTGAGAGATCAAATAATGTACAATCTTACCTTTACTTAGTAGAAAGTTTATTTCCAATAGACTCATATATTATACAGAATATAAACAAAAATGTATAAATAAAATTATAAAAAATGTAATACAATACATAACATAACATGGTAAGTCTTATAATACAATACAATATAATATATTATTAGTTATACAATTAATGTAAACATTAAAATATTAAAAAATGAAAGGTAAAGTCTTATGTCTCCTTCATTTTTTCTTATCTTATCTTTTTTAAACATTTTGTTTTGTAAATAAAAATAAAATTTTTTTCATTTAATAAATTAAAAAATTCTACAATATCATAAAAAGGAAAATTTGAACCGTTATTTGTTAGATTTATGAATTTTGTTATCTTTAAGTGTGCACTTAATAATAATGTGATATAGTCATTGATCACATATTTCAAATTAAAATAATATTAACTTTTTCATTAATTTTGGATTAAAATAATGTTAGTTTGACTTTAATTAAGATTATATTTGTTCATTTTTGTAAATCTAAAAATTGTTTTACTTAATTTTTATTTTTAATTTAACTAAAACATTATTCTTCATTCTAAATAACTAGAGATTAATAGGAGTTTTTAAAATTTGTCAATATTTTGTAATTGTATCTTTTGTTTTAGAGTTTAATTTGAAATCAAGTATAGGGCAAGTCGGATTGACCAACCAATTGCAAATTTTTATTTTTTTAAAAAAAGATAAATTAACATCGTTTTGCCTGTTTCTTATTGGGCCTTGGGCTGGGCAGGACCTAGGTAGCTTAGACCTAAGCCATGTCCGAGGCTTGGTCAATTCGGGCTTGGCTGAGTTGGGTCGGGCCAAGCCCGGACCCTCATTAATTATACTTTATACCCATTTATTATAAGAATATAGTAAGTTTGGTAATTATTAGAAGACTAAAATTTTATAAATTAAAATAAGTTTAATTAATTGTATTAGGTAAATAAAGTGTTTAAGAGAAAATTTTTAAAATTTTGAGCTAAATTTAATAAAAATGTAGATTGGAAGACTTTAAATACATTTTAATGGATATAATTTTAAATTTATTAAAATTTTAATTAAAATTTATTTTAAAACTTTTTAAAAATATTAAAAAATTGAACGTTCTACGATTTTAAAGTTAATTATATTACCATAAAAATGTTAAGATAAAAAACATATTTTTTTATAAATAATAAAAACAAAAATTACCGTTCGAAACGACGCCAGATCGTGATATTGATTGTTTGGCGCTCGGGAAAGTGAGGGAAATTGCAATCCTCGAAGGGACGGTTAGTTTCGACTCAAAAAGACTGAAGAAAACGGTTTTCAATCGGAAATCATTACACGAACACTGAATTGAAACAAATGGAATCTGAGTCGGAAAATCGGTGGAGTGCACATCGAAAAGATTGGGGAAAGAAGATCTCAGAGAAGGTGATATCTGTATACAACTCACTCCCCAAAAAAGGAAAGCCTCAGGGACGCGAAGTCACTGTCTTGGCGGCATTTCTCGTCTCCTTCTCCACATCTCAAGGTCTCAAACCCACCCAATTGTTGTTTTCATCTCTCTAAACAACCGAATATTTTCTTCTATTTGATGAAAATCCCTGTTTTTACGTGAGCGTTAGATTTGGAAGTTGTTGCATTGGGGACGGGGACCAAATGCATTGGACGTTCGCAGTTGAGCGCGCGTGGTGATCTCGTTAACGACTCGCATGCTGAAATTATCGCTCGAAGAGCTCTTTTGAGGTCTGTTAACTGTTTGTATCATTAATTCTTGGTGTTGAAGAAGTAAATTGATTGATTGTGTAAATTTGCAAGTGTAAATTAGGTTCTTCTACGCAGAGATACAACGGATTGATGGGATATTAAAGAAAGGGAGTGACTTGTTAAACGAAGCATTGAGAAACTGTGTTTTTGAATTGGATATGGATGGGTCCAGTCAAGGGAGATTCAAACTGAAGGAAGGTTTACAATTGCATCTCTACATATCACAGTTGCCATGTAATTCATAGTGATCTTTTCTTCTTGTTCTGGATTTTGTTTTCTACCAAGTATTTTTTTTTGACATTCTGGAGTAGTGGTTTTTTCTTGCAGGTGGGGATTCTTCTATTAGCTCACCATGGTCTCCAATGAGAAATTTTTTTGTTAGCCAAGGAGAAGACTGTTCAACTTTAGACAACAAAATTTGCGGTACTCCTTTCAATTTTCTCCACTTATAACATTGGTTTCCCTCATTGAGGTTACATCAATGGCCTCCTTTCTATGCCTTGACCACTTCTTTATAACGGTCTACGGTAACTTACATTATGATTTTTGAACTCAAGCTAGCAATTTGATGCATACGCTTTCAGCTAATTGTTCAAAGATCAGTGGCATGGTTCAGAGGAAGCCGGGTCGTGGTGACACGACATTGTCAGTTAGCTGCTCTGACAAGATAGCTCGATGGAACGTTCTCGGAGTTCAAGGTAGACAGTTTTTACGGTGTATGATTGATTTTACAAATTTTCTGTGCTCTTGACTTCTATGATTATAACCAGTATTTCAATATCTTTGTTGTTCTTACCTCAGGTGCTTTGCTTTCCCACTTTCTTCTTCCTGTTTACATCTCTTCAATTAGTGTTGGACAATCCCTGTACACTTCTGAAAGCTTTTGTCTGGAGGAACACTTGAAAAAGTCTTTGTATGATCGCGTGTCACCATTTGCAAATGATCTTTTGGCTCCTTTCCGAGCAAATGAGGTCTGCAATATGCTTAGTTTCTCAGTAATTGTAGAAAGTCAGCATCATTTTGGATGTTCGTTCTAATGCCTACTGGCAGCCACATTTCTGTGCAGCTCCTGTACCACCTGTGGAGTTTCAGCATGCTGAGACTGCTCATGCCACATTAACTTGCGGGTATTTCAACTTAATCCATCCTGATATAGTTGCAAAAGATCTTATTTCTGCTATTTGTAAGCTCTAGCTATGTGCTTTGTCTCATAGATATTCAATATGTTGGAATAAGTCTGGGTTGCATGAGGTTGTTCTTGGTACTACTGGGAGAAAGCAAGGCACGTCTGCCAGAGGGGCAGTTTCACCATCTACCGAATCATCCTTGTGCAAGTAAGACCCAAATTAACACGAGCTGAAGGTGTCCTATTATTTTAGTTGGTTGAAATTGGTATCGTTGTAATGTAACATATTTGTTTTCTTATCTCTAGGAAGCGGTTACTAGAGATCTTCTTGCTATTAAAACCTTGCACTCAAAAACCTGATTTGCAAGCTACAGTATTGGCGAAAGAGATCACTTATAGAGACCTCAAGGTTACATCTTGTTTTCCCTGTCTGCTTTTTCTTGTAATTAATTGATGATTTGCAATAATTCCTGGAATACAAGCACTTAGCATGGAATCAGTGTCCTTTTAATTTTTGGTTTTAACCATGTTAGTTAAGTTGCTTTAATGTGCATGTCCATGTGGTTTCTTTGTCCCCCCTAGAAACATGCACTATTTTGGGTACTTGAATTCCTTTATGAATTCACTGCTTGTATTGGTAACTAAATTAAGTTTTAAATTTTAAATTAATATAATGAATTATATGATGTGTAATTGTCATGAATATAAGTATATAATACTTTTATTTTATGTTTTTAATTAACAGTTTAATCTTTTTCAAGTTTGTAATCAAATTCACTTTTTCACAATATATATACAGAGAGAATATCTATAATCATCCTATCATAAGTATTTATTTTTAAGAAATATGATATTTTTTAATAAATATATACTAAATTTTTTTTATCGTACTTAAATTTTTATAACATCTGTCAAGTTGTTATAAATAATGATTTCTTTTATCATAATGTACTAATACATGCTTCTTTTTAATAATAGTAAATTAAAAATTAATAACGTTTTGATATATGTGAATTTACTTTCACGTCTAATACATACATACATACATATATTTTACATAATACTTTATTTAAATATTTAAAATTGTTAAATGTATTGGTATAACTTTATTAATGTAGATGTATTATATGCATATATTTCAAAATAATAAAATTTACCAATAATAAATTATTTTCGATATCCATAAATTGATTTTGATTTTTTAAAATAGAAATTTATTCTTTGACATTTAATATACACAAATATCCAAATAATTACATTGAGAATTAAGAATATTTTGATATATGTGAACCTAATATATAACCTTATAATTATAGATATTTAATATGTAGATATTTCAAATGAATTAAAATTTACTAATAACTAATTATCTTCAATATTTTAAATTGATTATAATTTTGCAAAAAGATATTTATTGTCTTAAAATTAATATTATTTAATTTAATATAAAAATTTTAAATTAAAGTTACTTTCACCAGAGTCTATCACATGCCAATTTTTGGTGAATGTAATTCTCCTTTCAATATATATATATATATATAGACTGATTGAATTGCAGAAAGCTCTACAAAATTGAGTTTTAAGGCATAGTTTATAAACTCATTTTGTTTCTTGTAATATAATGCATAATTATAGTATCATCTCTTTTGTTGCTTCTTATAGTAATTGTCAGTTGAAGCCTAATAGGGCATTATCTTGTTTCACATACATGATTGAAGACTTCAGGCTTCTTATTTAATGGTATTTGGTGTAATTTACGCCAGACCTCAATAAATGCTTGATTTGGGTGTATGTTCATTTTTAATTATTGTTTTTCCAGTTTCTCTTGATACATTTCTTTGCAGAGTAATGCTCAAGCTTATAACTCAGCTGCTAGAACTTTTAAAAGCAGACCGCCATTCAACAATTGGCCATCGAAATCCATGGACTTGGAGGCCTTTTAGTCGCTTTTAGGTAATGAGGTTTGTGCCTACTTTCAACTTGGCCTGTTTTTGGTTACGATTTCAATGTTTATGCTGCGTGACCATTGTGCCGTTCACATGACGGTTGCATGAGCAACCTTCTAAGGTTAACCTCCTATGCCATTATTAGAGTAGTTATATTAATCATTACTAAAGGGAAAACCATAATTTTCAGGTAACTGATACTAAAATTCTTTGCTCCCTTCAGGCTTCAAGAGGTGTTCAAAATGTTTAACGGTGAGTGGAAGACCAAATCTTGTCATCTTTTAAGGACTGATGTTTGACAGAAGGATTGACCATTTGCCGCATCTTAACATCTCAACAATGGTGTGCAAAAGAAAGCAGCATCATCCTTTTTTATTGTGATGAGTGTGTACATTTTTAGACATGCCAATGGCTAGTTCCTTATGTGGCATTAACATAACCTTGTACTTCAAGTGGATTTTGATCTGAAGGATTAGTTTATGCTATGACCCTTTTTATCACTCGTTATTATGATTTCTACATAAGAGGAATGGTTCATAGGAGTGATATTTGATAGTTTTTATGTGATAGTTTGTCAAATCCTAAGAAGGTCCTAAGAAATAATAATTTGATAATTGAATCAATTTTGTTAGTAAAATTAGAAACTACAATTTGATAAATGATTAATTTGAGGGTTTAAATGAAATAATTAGAACTCAAACTTAAAGCTTTTTAGAAATCTCGCTGAGGTTTAAGATTCAGAGAAATCTAGTAGTATATAACTTTATTATTATTTAGTAGAGAGATTGAAACTTTTGAGAACTTTTTTCTTCAAAATTTATACAACTTTACACTTTTAAATTAAATTATTAATTAGACACTAGTTTTTCATAGAATATCTCATTCTAATACAATTGTTTTAGAGGTGTGAGTGTAACTTACAATTTACATGTCATACTTTTGGCTTTATCAGGCGGAAGCCATAGGGAAGGCTGCAAGTAACTTCATACAAGATGGGGTTGGTGTATTATTACCTGTTCCATTTGTTAAACCAGTACGTGAAAATTCAAACCGACCATACCTCCAAGAGCTGCAGAGTTATGTTCAGAAACAATGGCTTTTCCTAGAAACGGCACGCACAGAAAGTTCGTGGTCAAGTCCATGGTTTTGTCTCCTGGAGACACCACTCCATGCGATTTTCCTCCTATTCCTCCAGCTCTTCGAGACTTTCTCGATAAAGGGTGTAGGTCAGTTAAGCCAGTTGAGATGTGGGAAGCAATGATCAAAATTAGAACCAAATCTTCGAAACTTTCTTGATAAAGGGTATAGTTAGGGATGACAATTGAGCTTGGGTTGAGATCAACAAGCTAGGTCTGAGCTGATAGGCTTTGGGTTCAATTTTTTAAAAAAATGGGCCTCGGGCTAGACTCGAGCTTGAGATGCCCAAGGCCTACCCGACTCGAGATTAGATACATATAAAGAAAACGGCATTATTTTTTATTTTTAATTTTTAAAAAATAAAAAATTATATTGAGTGGGCCAAGTCAGGCTCAAGCCTAATTGTCTCAAACCCAATTGGGCCCATAATCTGGCTCGAGCCTAAGCAAAAGCTGTTGGATTGGGCTTGGGCCTCATGCAAGTCTAGTTGCCATCCCTGGGTACATTTCCGTTAAACATGAGAAACAATGATTAAAATTTTAAACAAGTTCGATAAATTTAATTTTAAAAATTTTACATTGACTAATTTTTTAGTTCAGTTTAACTTAAAAATATTTGTTATTAAAATTCAATTGACTTATAATTAACCACGGAGTTTTTTTAAACTAATTAATTTTTATATACTAAAATAAGTATGTTGATTTTTATTTAAAATTTTTTTCAATTAAACTTCAACTTCTTCTTCGATGATTAAAGATAGTTTTCTTTTCTAATTTTATTTCAAAATTTAATTGCATTTAATCTTTACTGTCTACAATTTTTATGATGGTCTAATACCTGTTAAATCATTTAAACCTTAAATGTCCTAATTTGATAAGCAAGTATTGAAATTGCAATCATTCGAGAGGTTTGGTGAAGATGTCTGTTGGTTGAAACTGTGATTTCACATGTGATATAACAATGGCTTCTGCTTTAACATGCTCTTTAACATAGTGGCAATCAATCTTTATATGTTTAGTAGATTTATGA
The DNA here is from genome assembly GCA_027576715.1 of Erythroxylum flavicans. Classification (NCBI taxonomy): domain Eukaryota; kingdom Viridiplantae; phylum Streptophyta; class Magnoliopsida; order Malpighiales; family Erythroxylaceae; genus Erythroxylum; species Erythroxylum flavicans. The sequence goes on from JANZXP010000004.1 coordinate 2,175,616, forward strand.
AAAAAATGAATTAGCCGCTATATAGATTGCAAATTAACTATCACAAAAAAAGTAATAGGTTCACGATGAACCTCACCCAAAGAAGTCCATAGAGACTTCAATCATACAATCTCATTGGTTCTTTGCTTCCATGAGATTGGTGGTTGACCGAGCATCACAAAATAGCCAATCAATGAGCGACATGAAACATGACAACTCGCCCAATCTGAGTCACATAAAGCTCAAAGTTTTAAATCACTATCCGCCCGAAGGAGAATGCCTTGACCTGATATAATGCATAACACACATGGCCACTTCAAAATGCTACTTACATCAAGCTTACGCAGGCAGTGACAACACATCAGGTCGAGTGATTGCAAGATAGATGAGACGTGTAATAGCCCATTTTTCATATTAAGAGTTAGAACTCTAGACTATTAATATCATTGAGAATTTAGGAATGTATTTCATTCACATGCATATCATTAGCATACACACATGAAATATGATTTTGTACACATTGCAAGGATACTCTATGCACTCAATTGACATATTTCGGGGTATGAAGATTTAAAATGATCATGATATGAATTGTGAATTGTTTATGTCTTAAATTTTAGTTTGATGTATTATAATTAGTAATTTGGAATTTATTTGTTACAATTGGGAGATTGATAAATTAATATGTACATTTGGACTATAAAAAATGCCAAGTGGTAAGACAAATTGACACATGAAAAATTAGGATGACTAAGCCTATGAAATAATTGACAAATGGCAGCAAGATTGAGTGACAAGTGAACTAGTAATTAGGTGACATTTGGCACAGGTAATTAGTTGACAAATGGCAACAAGAGTAAGTGACAAGTGGACTAGTAATTAGGTGACATTTGCAGTTTATGGAGGAGATACATGGCTTACATGATTAATGACACATGTTAAGGAAGCATGGTGACACCTTGCACCTAGTTGAACTAAGCTAATGGAGCAAAGTTTTTGCTGGAAAAATCCACCATCTTCCTCTCCTTTCTCTACCGAAATTTGCTTCTCTTCCACATCTCTATGATTTGGTTTTAGCTTTGCTAAATCGCTACAACAAATCCATACTTTTAACCTTCACAAGATATTTAAAGAACCGGATTCTTGTTGTTCTTTGTCTTAGCTGAAAACCAACTTGTTTTCACCTTCAATTTGTGATAATCTTGCAAGTTTAGAGGGCTAGACTAACCTGAGGTATTGAGTTACAATTTGAGCTTAACAAGTAAGTAGAAATATGATCCTTATGGCATGTTTTAATAGAAGATTATGATAATTGAATTAGGAGAGATTGTATAAGATGTTAATGATGAAGTATGCTGGAATATGTTAGATGAACTTGGATACCTTTTTACGCTTTTTTCTTGATGTATAAAAATGTGGATTATAAGTTGTTATATGGATGAAATAAATTGGGATTTGAAGTATAATGAAGATGAATTTATGCTAAAGAAAGTTGCTAGTGTATTGTTCTTGAAATAGGAAAGAAGTAGAACTACATGGATGCTAGTGAATGATAGTTTCTGTTTTGTTTAGATGCATGAAAGACAATGGTTTATGAGTTGCGAATTGAATCATTTGAGTGGAATAAGAGAAGAAATTGATGAGGAATTGGACTATAATTAAGGTATAATTAATGGCCTATTAAGAAGATGTATAGAATTTGGTATAAAGATGTTAAAAGCTGGAAATGAAATTGAAGGAAATGGATGGTGAACTTTTGGTTCACTCATCCCACGATCGTGGGCAATGCCTTAAAGTGAAAAAAAGTCGGTTTTGTGTGATTATTCTATAAACTAAAGATAAGTTACTTTACTTTAGTGTATTTAGACTTGATTGAGGCTTAAATAAACCTAGTTTGATACTACATTAACTGACTAAAGGCTTGATAAGTTTAGGTTGTTAATTGATGTTTTAACTTAAGGAATAGAATGTTTGATATCAATGTATCTAAACTTTAGAATTTATGAGTGTTAAAGGAATGATGGTGTTTTTACGAATACAAATATGATCCAAAGGATATGAATAATGCATTAAAAATGAATGAATGATAATTGGGATATTGTGTGATTATATAATACTAGAAAATGATTAGTGAATGTATGATTGCTAAATTTAGAATAATCAAGTATGCTTAGGGTATAAACCTAATTGCAAACTAGTTATATGCAAGCTATGATGTGTGAATGATTAAGACTCATGATTAAGGATACATACCAAGGAAAGTCAATTGAGCATGCATTGAACATGACAGACAGACAGACAGACACACACACACACACATATAGATATGTGTGCATGATTGAATACTTATATGATCGATCAACTTGGTAATGTGTACAATATGTGTGTATTGCATGATTAAAGAAGTACAAGTCAAACGTCAGGATCCATAAATTGCCGGGCCATTAAAGTAATAACTTATCTAGAGCGTAGTGTGAGTTAACCTAGATGTTTTCTCATTAGGATTAATGTGTTTCTATTTATATTTTGGTTATTGAACTGGTATTGATTTGATTGTGATAATTTCAGACATTAACAGTCCGAAGAGTTTGATATTTGGGATTGTATTGGGAGTGCTTTCAAATTGTATGTGAATCTAAAAAATATGTGTACTCAACTAAATATTGAATGCCAGATTAAGATCTGATGAATATGAAGAATGACTGTGTACATTGACTAAAAGTGATTGATAGCATACTATATGAATTGGTACAATCCATCACATTGTTATGTATGATCAGATAAAGGAGTTATGACCGGAGTGACCAGTTTAAAAAAGAGCTTAAAGCTCATAAATGTGCACAAAGAGCCACAGGCTCATTTATTAATGAGCTCGGTGTTCACAATAGGAATAGGACAATAAATAAAATAAACCCAATATCCACAATAGATACGGGACAGTAAATAGGCGTTCGGTCATAACAAAGTAAAAATGAATGGAGTCATATGTGCATTTGCATTTATATATGTATTTTTACATGGAATATATGAAAGATTGTGAAATATTTCTGTATCGTGTTCATATAGAGATATGCAATGTTTGTGTACATGTTGATGATATTGCTGATTGAGATAAATGATCAGATTATTCCGAAATGAATATATGCAATGTTTGAAGTTCATAATGTATTGTTAAGATATGAGGTATATTGTGAATTTGGTTATTACTTGGGATATTTGTATTTTGACATGAGTCAGCACATCGATGATGGTTCACTCACTGAGTTCGCAAACTCATCAAAATTGCAACGTTGATTTTTAGGTACGAGGGAGACCTAGCTTCTAAGGCAAACTAGAAGTCTAGTACTGTCAATTTTGGAAACAAGAATGGCTCAAAAGTCTGGTCAGCTAATACCTGCGAATTATAGGTAGAATATTTTTGGTTAACTTCTCCTTTTCATGCTGAACCTTTTGTATAGAACTTTAAACTCCCAAATGTTATGATATATATAAACATGGGTTATGAAATGTAATGACAATGTAAGTTCAGTTTGTGAAAGTAATGGGAAGAGTTGATCTTTTCACTATTTATGTTATGTATGACGCCATAATAAGTTACTGTAATTACTTTAGTATGCCATTTTCATAGGGTATGCTCTTGAATTTCCCCTGGATGTTTGGCATATGCTCTATAGTAGTGGTGTGTTACAAGACGTCCCTCTAGCTGTCCATAAGACAAATAGTTTGCCACTAATTCACCATAGGCTAAGCCTAGTCGGTGATCCTACTCTATTGGAGTGTCTGTCAGTTTGTTTCCAAGTAGTCTTGTTTCGAACAATATATCCAAAGCATACTTCTACTGACACAAGAATAACCCCTTGGATGAGTGGGTCACTTTAATCTTTAAGAAATACTTTAATAACCTCAAATCTTTAATATTGAAGCACTTATATAGGTACGACTTAAAAGTTAAACAATCCACTGTGTCGTTTCCTTTCAAAATCTTTAGCATTATGGTCAACTTGGTGAACCAATTTTAAGAAGCCTAGCACAACCCATAAATTGTCTTGTATAATCAATAAACTTATCTTCATGACCTGTTATGAATCAAAGAGGAAGCTTCATGTATATTTCCTCCTCCAAGTTGCCATATAATAACAAGTTGTTAACATCCATTTGATGCAAACTCCCAACCTCGTGCAACTGCTATGGACAGAAAAACACAAATAGTCATGAGCTTAGCAATCAACAAAAATGTAATCGTGACCTTTAATCTACGTGACACCGTTTGCTACGAGTCGTGCCTTGTATCTCTCAACTGGACCTCTGACTTGTACTTGATCTTAAATTCCCACTTAAAGTCAATCAGCTTCCTTCGGGGTGACAAAGTCTCTAAAGACGAAGTTTAATTCGCATCAAGTGTAAGAATTTCTCAAGCTATTGCATCTCACCATTTTACGCTTCTCACAGCCTATGTGTAGCTCCTAGATTGAACCTTCGAAGTTATGCTGGCTTGGAAGAGAGCGGAAAAATTTTGGCCAAAAATGGCCTGAACTTCCTATAATAGTAGAATAAACAACATGGTCCTCCAATCTAGTCGGTTAACAAGTCATTTGCCACAGTCTGCTCTCTGTTTCTTAAGCCCTAGAAATCTCCTCGTGAGAATTACTCTCACTGCCCTTTAACTCTAGACTTTTGCTTTTGATTTTATCTTCTCTCTCATCACTTGTCTTTGACATATCAAGACTTTCCTCAAAGGAGCAATTAACATCCTGAATTCAATGTTCAATTTGTTCATCACTTCGAGTAAAAGGAAACACATGTTCATGAAATGAAACATTACGAGAATAAAAGAAATCATCCTTTTTGAGGTCACAAAGCCTCCAAGCTTTCTTCCAATTTGGGTATCCTACAAGACATATCCCCTAATTTTGGGCTCGAATTTATCCTCTAGTCTTGGATTATTATGTGTATAACACATGTAGCGAAACACTTTAATATGTTTGTAGGACGACCTCACACCAAGTAAAATCTCATGTGGAAATTGTTTGTTTAATTTAATATTCGACAATTTATTTATAATACAAGCTGTAGTAAAACACTTTTGCCTAAAAACGAATAGGTAAAGTAGCATAAAATTGCAACGTCCTTGGTACCTCCAAATTATTCCTATGTTTATGTCCTACTCTCCTATTTTGTTACGGTGTATCCGTACAACTAGTTTTGTGAACAATACTCTTCTATATATATAATTCTCACTTTAGACCCAAATCAAACTCCGACCTATTATCACGTAACATGTGCTTAACAATCATTGCAAATTTAGTTTCGACTAATTTATAAAAATCTATTAAGTGTCGACTAGTCTAACTTTTTTCTTTCAATAAATAAACTCAAATTGTACGACTCTGATAATCAACAATAGTAATAAAATATAATGCACCATAAGATGACACCTTACTATAAGGCCCCTATAAATCATAGTATATAAGATCAAAATAACTTGCAACATTGTTAATACTCAATGAGAAAGGAGAACGAGTTTGTTTGGCTTGAAAACAAGCATCACGAATATTCTTGTTCTTAAAATCTATCCTACTAATATAAATAAAAAAGGTAAGTGTTGACTTGACTTATGTCCAAGACGTTAATAGTGGACTGCAAAGGGTAAGGGTGGCAATTCTGACTTGGCCCGCCCGACCCTGTCTAAGTTGGTCGGGCTACGAGCTGATCATGGTAGGCCAATGCAGGCCACGAGTTGACTTGGTCTGACCCGTAGCTTGCTTATTTTTTTCAAAACGACGTTGTTTTAAATTTTTTTTAAAAATAAATAGACAGACCGGGCCGCCCTGGCCCGCCCGTGAGCCAACGAGCCATAGCCAAGACCACGGCCGGTCAACCCGCTGATAAGCCCGACCATCATTGACTTATTGACATGTCTATGGAGGAGTCTACTCTCTCTATCTTTAAAGTCGAATGCAACCTCGTAGACTTTTAAGTAATAAACCACCCCTTGAAACTCACCCATTCCAATTGATATCCTTGAGTATCGATCATGTATCACACAAAGCTCATTAGTAAATAAAATCTAACAAATTAACTCAGTAATCAAATGATGTATAGAAACCAAATTATAAGTTAAACTAGGCATATGAAGTACATTAATCGAAGTCACATCTTTACTTAATATGACTTACTAATCATTGTCGATTTGTCGTAGTGGTCTTCGCTCTATTGGCAAAATTATTGGTAGAGATGCTGCTTCTTTGGAATCACACATCAAATCCAAGCATTGGATGCCCCACTGTCTAATATCCATGCAAGATTTTCATATCCTTACCAAAAAACTTCTCGAAGTTATCACGATCTATAGTGATGATAACAGTTTCTGAAATTGTTCACTTTATAGACCTGAAATGTTGCTAGTGCTCTCAAATTTTCCTCTTGTGACATAAAAAGCTTAAGCCTCGCCTGATGCTCACCCACCTCCCTAGTTGGCCTGCTCTAGGATGTTGACTGGCTCAATGTGACCCCGACCTCGAAAGTGGGATAACCTATGATCTCAAAGCACTCCAAAATTGCGAGACCAATTTGTTTTGCAGTGCGTGCATCACCTGTCGTTTGCATCTGTGTTATGGCAGATCATTCGTAATTGGGTCCTACACATATACAACACAACACAACGCTCTCCATTTTCTAAAAAAAAAAAAACTTTATATAATTTTCTGTCCAGTGGCCATCCAAATCATCAAATCGCAGATTCCAACAGAAATATTTATAAAATTATGCTCCGCAAGCACAAGCACGTGGAATCTGAAAAGCTTTCAAACGGTAGAGATCTCAGTAACTAGAATGGCGTCTACCTAATGGCGGCCACGCTTGTTTGGTTGATAAAGATTTGAGTCTTGTGTGATTCTATATAACCAGATGCAAAGGCGAAAAGGGTCGGAAGATTTTCTGGAGCTTGATGGTTCTATTGGACAAGTAGGCTAAGATGTTGAAGAACAATCTGCAGAGACATACGTGCAGCTTCTGGTATGGTTCATCGTCATGGCTTCATAGACATTTTCTGAATATAACTTGGGTACATGTATCACAAGCAATCACAATATTGGTCACCTTCTTGGTCTTCGTCTTCCTTGGTGTCTTGATCTACGTAGGTCGATTCGATACTGTAAGTTTCAGAAATCCCTGGTCTTAAGTAACGATGTAAAGTTCTGCCATTTGTTAAGATAAATGTAAAATGGAGGTCTGCAGAGATGTTATAAACCTGCCTGTTCTTATCATGTTCTCTAAGCTTTGAATTTTGTTTACGGCAACCTTTCCTCCATTAGAATTGCTAGAGCTACTGTCGCATCTATATGTTTCAGGCGGTATTTGGAACTTTTTTACCTGTTAAACAAGGACATGAACTCCTATGTGCCACTTCAAACCTGACGAAAAAGAACCTACAACAACAATCAAACGTTACATGCCCATCATACTTCAGATGGATTCACGAAGATCTGAAACCCTGGAAAGAGACAGGAATCACAAGGAGCACACTCGAAAGGGCTCGCAAGACCGCTCATTTAAGGTTGGTGATCCTGGACGGCAAGGCGTATGTGAAGAAGTACAGGAAGTCTATACAAACTAGAGATGTTTTCACTCTGTGGGGTGTTTTGCAGCTACTGAGGCTGTATCCTGGAAGAGTGCCTGATCTGGAACTCATGTTTGATTGTGGTGATAGGCCTGTTGTTCAGTCAAAGGACTTCCAGGGTTCAAAAGCAAGGCCACCGCCGTTGTTCCGATATTGTTCCGATCAGTGGAGCTTGGACATTGTGTTCCCTGATTGGTCTTTCTGGGGCTGGTAAAAAGAATAAAAAATACTTTAAAAACTCCTTCTGATCAATTAGCCTACAAGGAACCAACCTGTGGTTTCAAATGTGCAAAATGGCAGGGCTGAGACGAATATAAAGCCATGGAAAGGTGTGATGAAAGATATAAAAGAAGGAAACAAGAGAATCAAATGGAAGGATAGGGTTCCATATGCTTATTGGAAAGGCAACCGACATGTAGCTCCAACTAGACAAGAGCTTCTCAAGTGCAATGTCTCCAAGAAACATGATTGGAATACTCGCCTTTATGTTCAGGTTCTTCAACTTTAAATGTGGAGTGGAGTGGACACTTGCATTTAGGGTATCGAAAACTCTACTTTAATTATGCTTATGCTGTTTGATTCGTTTTCTTTTCAATTTCAGGACTGGGAACGAGAATCCACAAGTGGATATAAACAATCAAATTTAGAAGATCAATGTAGCCACAGGTTTGACCAAAATATTTATTGTTCTTATTGTGAAGAAATGTTTTAAAAATTGAATTGATTCTATTTATCATTAACAATTTTAAACCGACTAATTTTTTAGTGGATTTTTAATTATTTGATTTGATTTCGCTTAATAATTTTTATTATTTAAAATCAATCGATTTATTAATTAATTAGTCAATTTTTGTAAAATAATTAATTTTTATAAGCTAAAATAAACTGAATAATTTTCATTTAACGGTTTCTTTTTTAATTAAACTTTAAATTTTTTTATAATTAAAAATAATCTTTTTCAATCATTTTTTTAATTCTTCAATTTTATTCAACCTATAATTAATTTCACGTAAATTGCAGATACAAGATATACATTGAAGGATGGGCGTGGTCTGTTAGCGAAAAGTATATCTTAGCATGTGATGCTATGACCCTTTATGTTACTTCTCCTTATTACGATTTCTATATTAGAGGAATGGTTCCATTGAAGCATTACTGGCCTATTCAAGACGATACCAAATGCACTTCTCTTCAGTTCGCTGTGGATTGGGGTAATAATCACACCACAGAGGTACCACCACCTTTTCTTTTCCTCTTAGAGAAAACTTATTTGGGCTTTGCCTCTTTTGAACCTTTTCATAATATTAAATAAAAAAAGTGAAACTTCTCTGTAGTTTAAGAATCTTTAAAATTTTTGAAAATATTTCTTATCATTTTTTATTTTTTAAAAAAGCCTATTTTGATTTATAAAAATAATAATGAAATATACGTGACACGATTATAACAGTAGATCAATTAGATGATGTTTATATGATGTTTCAGTTCAGTTCTTAAACTTTAAATGAACTATAGAATTTAACTCAAACTAATTATTTGTTATAATTATCTTAAATTATTAATTTAAATCAAGTTTGATTGGTTTAGATCATGTTTAAGAGCTGAATTAGGTTATCATGTCAGTAATATTTAATTAGTTCATATATGATATTAATATTACGTATGTATTGTCGTTATTTTTAGTCGAAGTTTAAAAATAAGAGTTTTTTTTTAGAAAATTAAAAATTAAAAGAAAAATTTTATATGATATACTTAATCATTTATTAAAGTGTGTTATGCTTTTTAAATTGGTCGATAAAAATAATATCTACTACTTATATTAGGGATCAGATCTCTTGTACCAGTTATCGTGTTCATATTATGTTTCATTAAATTTTATCCACACATTTACGTGAACTCCACATAAAAATATAGATGAAATTTAATAGAATAAGATTGAAACAGAATAAGTGGAACAGAGGATTTGTCGGGCTTATATTATTGATTAGCTTATAGCTTATCAATCTAACTTGTTCTTTTCTTCAAATATAAGTTTATGATGCTTTGATATTAATATAGGCAGAAGCCATAGGAATGACTGCAAGCAAATTCATGCAAGAAGACACGAAGATGGAGTACGTGTACGATTACATGTTTCATGTTTTAAATGAGTACGCAAAGCTTCTTAAATTCAAGCCGACAGTACCTCCAAGAGCTATGGGGCTATGTCCAGAAACAATGACGAATTCTAACAGTGGCACGCACAAGAAGCTCATGGTCGAGTCCATGGTTTTGTCTCCTAAAAGGACGACTCCCTGCAACTTGCCTCCTCCTTACGATCCTCAAGCTCTTCGAGACTTGGTCCATGAAAAATCTATGGCGGCGAGGCAAGTTAAGATGTGGGAAAATGAGTATTGGAACAATCAGAAGAAGGAACAATAGAAGTTTTTCTTTATTAAATTTAGTTTTTACATAGAAGTGTAACGTAGATATATAAAGGAGCTTTGTATTCAAAGATTTAATGGATATTAGATTGCTATAAAGAAATTAAAGATAAAATAAAATTGAAAATTTTAAAATAAAATTGAATGTGATTATCATTAATTTAAAGTTTAATTAAAAAAGAGAGAATGCTAAATAAAATTTAATTAATTTACAAAAATTGATCGATTAATTAATAAATTTATCAATCTTTAACAATAAGAATTATTAAAATAAATTGAACCAAAAAGTAAAAAATTAAACTAAAATTAACTAGTTCAAAATTTTTATGTTTGAATGTATTAAAGTATTAAAAATGAAACATAAAAATTGAACAGTTCGAATCGATTAAAATTTTTAATCATTGCTAGAAATAGATATTATAAATATAAGACTTATAAGGGCAAACGTCGAGTGTAAAAGAAAGAACAAGATGATATAATTAAAATGAACATGCTTCAATACAAAACTTACAATCACATATATAAATAATTCACACTCATATTGACCCAAAACATTCAATTAGAGTGAAAAAGGTCAAATAATAATTTGTGTGTATTATATATAATTCGCTTTTTGTTGATGAGTTCAGAGAGCTCTCCCTTTCACAATGTCCAAGCTCATCTCACTAGGATCAGTTGCTTGCAACTCAACTTGGATTCCATCCAATTCCCTCTTGAATCTGTCCTTGGAGCTTGCATATAGCATCTTACTCCTCACCCTTGAAGTGTCCGGTGACCTACAATTGTAGCAAATCGAAGGATTTGGTCGTCTTATACAAGTACATCGAATCAAGCAATTTGCATTAGAAGTTCTTCAAGGTTAGGATTGAATCAGGAAATTTCATAAAAACATAAAAAACATTTCTTAAGAAATCGATAATAAAATAGGGTTTCGTTTATGTTATTACATTGGAAATTAGACAGATATGTTGGAGAAGAAAGATGATCCTGCCCTGAATCTGAACTTGGTTGGATAAAAAGAGTGAATTGTATATATGGATTTAACTTACCAAGCAATGAAGAAGATCTTGCTTTTCTGGCAGTTCTCGTCAGTAGTGAAATCAAAATCAAAGACAGCATAACGACACTCATTAGGTGGAAGAGAATTGGTGAAATCATCGTACGTTTCTTCAGGACTTCCAACCTTTTCTACCGTCACCTGTTGAATCTTCTCGTCTATCTTGAACACAATGAACCTGTGGTTCCTTTTCGCTTTTAGCTCTTGAAACTTCAACTTGCACTGGTCGTGCACCGCCATACCAGACGCTGAGTTTGCCTGTCACAACACGTTCATGTCAAATATGCAAACGTGCGATTCACCGCACTTCAACCCCATTAACAAACCACGATGTCAAGATAGAAGCATTCAATTTCCATTAATTTGACACTAATCCAACGAAACAAAGTTTTAAATTACGAATTACAAACCGTAAACCATAAACCGTACCATGTTATCTTCCGATTGTCCGAATGAAAATTATGAAGAATCGAAAAGAAGAAATTAAAAAAAGAGATATCTGAAACAAAAGAGATGAAAAGAAAAGCAGATATCTCTTTTAAGTTATGTTAATGCATTAAGGGGAAGATAAAACACAAGGAGAGGCTTTTGTGGGTGAAAAATTAAGGGTTGATATTGAAAGGCATTTGGGTTTCAATGTTTGCCACGTTTGTCTAATGCTCTCCTTTTTTTGGTTAAAAATTAGAAATTTATTAGGATTTAATTGTTGAATTAGCAATCAAATCCTTTGTTTTAATTTTCCAAATTTAGGGTTACTTCAAACTTAGTCTCCACCATATAATTCGATAGTTAGTTGGATGGGATTTACTTGACTTGAGGTAGGATCATAGGATGGGTCAGCAGTCAAGTTAAAGCAAAACCGTTATGATAAGGTTTATACAATTTTATCCCTAAAATTACGATTAATTAATCATAATTAAGTTGACCACTTGTCCATATGGAAGGGTTTAGGGTAACAATATTGGCATTTACCTACTTGCATGTATTTGGATTACGAACTAATCCTTTTAAGGATTACAAAATTGGGGTAATTACTAAGAGTTAGGGTAATTTTATTTAGAAAATTCATTAATAAGTTGGAAAAAAAAAGTAATGTTTTATAATTTTTTAATATTTCAATTTAGTAACAAAATTTTAAAATTTTAAAATTTAAATTTTTAACTTCATTAGAAAAAATAAGCATTTTAACCTGATTTTAACTCGATTTGTACGAATTTTATAAGGTTAATTACTAGATTGTAAATTTTAAAAATTTGAGTACTAAATTAAAAAATTTCAAAAGATTAGATATTTTTGAATATGTTATTTCTTAATGAATTACAATTAGCTAAAATAATAAAATCTTATTCCTTGTTTTTTTTCTTTAATTTCTAATCTATTTTGAGTTTAGTGATTAAACTTTAAAGAGCATTAAACAATTTTAATATCATATTTTCTAAATGAAAATGTAAGTTAATGATATTATTTAATGATGCATTATAAGATTGAGTATGTCGTTAAAATAAATATAGATATTAGATATTGAATCTCGTTTAGGTTTATAAGTATTCCTCAAACTAAGCAACTTACTAATTTTAGAAAATATGACAATAAGTCATTTATATTATATATATTTGTAATTTTATTCTTTAATTAAGTCCCCAAATTCACAAATTATAATCATAGAACTTTTAATTAATGTAATAATCCGATTTTCATATTGAGGGCTAGAGCATTAGTTGTCATTGGAATTCATGAATTTGCATTTCATTCATATGCATATCATTAGCATATACACACAAGAAATATGAACTCGAATACATTACAAAGATAGCATATGTACTCAATTGATTTATTCCGGGATATGAAAAGTTTAAAATGTTCATTATGTGAATTGTAATATGTTTATACCTTGAATTTTAGTATGATTGATTACAATTAGTAAATTTGAAATTAATTGATATAATTGAAAAATTAAGGGATTATAATGTATATTTGGTCTAGGAAAATACCAAGTGATAAGATAAATTGATACATGAAAATTAGATGATTAAGCCTATAATTGAGTAACATTTGGCATTGATCATTGTGGGATAAATGGACTAATAAGTTGATGACAAATGACATTGATTAATGGACAAATGGCTGTCGCACTTAAATGACATGTGACCTAGTTTTAATGGTAACATATGGCGACACCTATACTTGATAAATGTTGAAGATGCCTTTAGACATGTGGCCATTCATTAGATGACACCTAACACCTTAGGTGTAACATTCAGCAGGAGCAACCTAGGTTCAGCTCATTTCTTATTCTTTCTTCTCTCACTCACATCACCGAAACTCTTTTCTTTCACCCCCCTAAACTTGCTTATGGTTATGCCTAATTGTTAGACTAATAATCCGTGCTTCACCCTCACAAAGTTAAGTAGAGAACCAGAATATAATTGCCTTATTATCCTAGCTGAAATCCATTCAAGTTCCACCTTGAATGTATGATGATTCTGCATTTTTGGAGTATTGATTTAGAGTGACTTTTGAGCTGGGATTAGAACTAAACAAGTAAGTAAAAGATTAGTGTTTATGGCATGTTATAATAGAGAATTGATGACGATGAATTAACAAGTAAAAGATTAGTGTTTATGGCATGTTATAATAGAGAATTGATGACGATGAATTAGGATGAATTGTAAATGATGTTAATGATTAAAGTGTGTTGGAATATGTTAGTTGTATTGTTTTCACTGAACATGCATGTGTATTTTAGTCATATCTTGATCTGTCGATATCCAAATAGCCTGATTTTTAATTTAGATTAGACAGAGACATATGGCTACAATTTTCATGAAGGAATAGAATTTGAATTCTATTTCTAAGAGTTTCAAAATTTGGCTTGAAGTTGACTATTGGATGCTATTGTGGTGTGAGAGTAGTCTGTATTATTTAGAGTATAACTCGCAGAATACTGAACCAAAATGCTTGAACTTAATGTCGTTAGAAACTTAATACATATAAAAAAATTTGTTTAGAAGAATTTATTGCCTAAATATGTCATTTTATATGTCAAAAGGACCATGCAAAACTAACCTGAAAATTTGTCTTGAGAAAAAAATCTGGAAAATTAGAGTTGTAGGTTGAAATTTTGGTTTCAATTTCATCTTCCTCTTTTGACCTATTTTACATATCTTTAGGGCATGAATTTAAAGAAACTTAAAGAATAAAAGTTGTAGATATAGGTCTTAGCTTGACCTCTGTGAAAGTAGCTTGATAAAATAGTAACTAGAGCTTGAGTTATGCTTGTGTTTCCTAATACTGACTGTGACAGACCCCTGTGCAGTAACCTTATATTATTTCCTTGGGGACTTTAGAGTTCGAATTAGTCAAATTATAAAACATGAAAAATGATTATTGATGTCTTATTAATGCCTCTTTAAAGCAATTTGTCCAGAAGATATCTAGATAAATAGATATAGTTAATTGAAGTCATAACCTAAAGAATGGACTGTTTTGATAAGGTTGAGTTCAAATCTGGAAATTTTGATTTGTTTGAGGAATAAATGAGTTTTTTTGGTGAAAACATGATCTTAAGAACATAAGAAATGTGTATAAGGTATGGACGAATGAGCATTGAAAAACATAGGGTATTTATGAATGAGAATTGGGTGAATGTATGAGTGTATGCTGTTGGAAGAATTTTTGTAAATGTATAGATTTAGCTTGCTAAAATTTCAGATGTAAAGTACCAATCGTGTGTGTATTATAAGGAGCTTTTTGATCATGAAAAATGTTCAAGGATAAGTGTAAAATCTGAGTTGTTAATGATATAAAGATGTTCTCATGAATGTAATGTGATTCAAAATATGTAAGTGATGAATTGGGAATGATTGAATGAGAACTAGGAAATTGTGTGAATGTATAATCCTAGGAAAAAGAGTGATAAATATGTGAGTGATAAATTGAGAGTGATCAAGTGTATTAAGGCACAAACCTAATTACAAACTAGATGATGCACAAACCATAATGAATGTATAAGTATGATTTGTGAATAAGATTTCATACCAGGAATAATCAATTGAGCATGCATTAAACATAAAATATATACATGTGTAACTTGGAGCATTCATTAGATTGATCAATTAGTAATGTGTGCATATTTGTATTGTTTGATTTAGAGGCACACGTCGACCGACACCATCCAGACATTGTTGTCACGTCAACGCAATAGCTACTGGAGTGTACTGTGAGTTAACCTAGATGTGTCAACCCAATTATATGTGTTATTTTTTTTCTGTTTGAGTTATATGTATCATGAATTAATATAGATGTATCTTACTATGCTTGAATTGCTCTTATTTAATTTTGACATAATAAACTGTTACTGGTTTGATTGCGATAATTCCAGACATTAATTGTGTAAGGAGATCATTATCCAGGACTGTATTGGAAGTGCTCATTGTATGTAAATTTGACTGAATAAGTGTTATTTGATATTATTTGTTCAATGTCAGACTTAGATCTGATGAATTGTGAAAATTGAATGTGTTCATTGACTGAAAATGATTGATGATATATTATGTGAACTATGTTACTCCATTATATGATGCAATTTCACATAAAGGAGTTGTAACCAGAGCAGCTAACATGAAAAGAGCTTTAAGGTCAGTTATACGCATCAGAGCCTCAGGCTCAATGATTAATGGTTTGGTATCCACAACGAATACAGGACAGTATTGAAAAGAGCTCGGTATCCACAATAGATATGGGACAGTGAAATAGGCACTCGGTCAAAACAAAGTTAAAATGGAATGAGTCTCATTTGCTTTTGCATTTGTATCTTTAAATGTGTTCATGATATTGATTGCAAA